>JAKUCM010000464.1:0-26475 GCA_023374145.1 Lepidium sativum
TTGTAAAATATATAATTTATAACCAATTAGTTCAAATAAAGGTGAATAATGAATTTTCCAAAGTCTATAGCTCACAAAAATTAGTATATATGTCAAAAATGTAAAATATATAATTTATCAACCATTAGTTCAAATATAGGTGAAAAATGAATTTTCCATAGGCTATAAGTCACAAAAATGAGTATATATGTCGAAATGTAAAATATATAATTTACCAACCATTTGTTCAAATATAGGTGAAAAATGAATTTTTCAAAGGCTATGTCACAAATGAGTATATATGTCAAAAATGTACAATGTATAATTTACCAACCATTAGTTCAAATATAGGTGAAAAATGAATTTTCCAAAGGCTATAAGTCACAAAAATGAGTATATATGTTATAATTTACCAACCATAAATTCAAATATAGGTGAATAATGTATTTTGCAAAGGATATAGTCTAGTGATTTTGTATACACGCGCCATAGCCGCTTGTGTTGCGCGTGGGTCATTTTGCAAGGGTTTTGTCTTCACGCGCTGCGCATTATATTCGCGTGGGTTTTAATTGGGTCAGAAGCCCATTTCAGACTCACTATCTTCAACCTTTAAATTAGGCCCAAAGATATAATAATTCAGGCCCATATCTTATTCGGACTCACTCCCAAATTTTGTGTGTAAACTCTTGTACTCAATATTTTCTTTGAATTGCAGAAACATTTAGTAGATAAGAGGGTCTAATCAACACACCAAACAAAATGATGACTCAAGAAATGTATGACAAGATGATCATACGAATTGTGAAATCCATTGACCAAATTAAGATCTAAAGACAATATAAAGGAGATTGTATCAAAAAGTCTATTAATTTAAGAAAGAAGGTCAAAATCCTGGAGGAAGCATATAACGAACAAGACATAGAGAAGAAGCCTGATATGGGAAACAAAGACATCTAGTTCATCCTCCTGATAAGTTCATTGATGAAATTCTCACGGTTTCCTGCATCACCACCTTCAACGTAGTGATTTCTCTTCTTCTTAAGGCCACCAAGAGGTGCCTTGAGCTGGAATGGCCAGAGGAAGTTGTTGGCCTCCTTAAAATGAGGTCCTACAGTTAGAATCTCATGGATCAAATCCTCAGTACAGATGATCCCATGCTTTCCCAAACCCTGTTGTGGTTTTGTATGGAAGAAGAATTGTGAGTCAAGCATGTACTCCATATCAGAACAAACTTTAACAAGGTTATGACCACAGCCATGGATTTCAAACCTGCTCTACGATGGAGTTGTCAGTCAAAGCAACCCTCTGGTGGTTTAGCTTCCCATATCCTCTCTTGTAAATCAATTCCTTGACACTCTTCAAGTTAGGGAATCTGAAAACACAAGAAAGAAGTGACTCTGTGAATAAAAGACTTGTTATCATCCCCTAAAACATAAAGGTGTGGGGATTGATGCATACCCGTAAGTCACATAGGGCTCAACACGACGAAGCATGTTCATGGTTGCCTTGTTAACTTTGAGGAAAACGCCATTGAAAATCTGCATCAAAGATGTCACGTTCAATCATTACTAAATACAAAAATGATCACTTATATAGTTATCTTTGACATGGGATGTGGCCATAAGTGATTATCAATATGTTTGAAAGAAAAACATAAGATAGATTCAAATTCTTAAGTCCTAAACTACGACTATTAGTAACATAGTATTGAAACACCCAAGGGGTTTAGTGACAATCCATCAAAAGACTCATCTACGCAAACATTATAACAGCAATAGAATCGAACCTGTCTCAAACGCAAGAGCTGGAGAATCTTCTTGGTCTTTGGGTCGATAGCATTAATACTGCAAACCAAATGGAACAAATTATAAGGAGCACAACATAAGCATACCTATCGGAGATACTAAAGAAAACTTAGATGAAAGGTAAACATACCCACGAATACGGATGATGAACAATAGCTTAGCTTCAGGGTCAACATAGAAACCCTCCTTTAAGCTTGGCCTCGCGTTTCAACGAGATCAACTCCTTCTCCTGTAAGGATAAAAAGAAAAGCAGGAACAGATGATCAAGTTCACTTTCGAAACAAGCATATCAAAGCCTCGATCGAATTGCATTTCCAAGGGACCATAAAAATGTTACCTGCGCGGCATACTCCTTAGCGTATTGCTCGGCTCTTTTGAAGATGAGCTTCCTGTTTTTCTACGTTCTTCTTCTTGGCCGCTTCAGCGTTTTGCAGCTTCTCCAAAGCCCATTCCTCCTCTCTCTTCCTCTTCTTCAACACAGACTCCGGAACTACAACCTTCGACTCAACCATTTCGAAAGATTCCTGCACACCAACGTAACTAATATAATCTTCTGAAACAAAACACAGAAGACGATAATGGAGAGATGAGTGAGGAAAGTAGACACTAACCTCTGTCGAGCTCGAATCGATCGGATTTTTCAGAGAAGAAATATTTAGCGGCGAAGAGCGACACTATATATGCCTCTCAAATTAGGGTTAAGAAAATAAATGAATGGGCCTTACCGGGCCGTTATTTAGGTATAAAGCCCGTTTAGTATAAGCCCATAAATCTCTATCTAAAGCTCGATATGTTACTTCTGTTTAGAGCTGGTTGTATATCAATAGGCCAAATGCGAAATTAGCATATGCCATTTTCTCTTTACCAACTAAATTTTGTAAAATGCTAGTTTGAAGTTTGAACATTGTATTCACATTTACTCTTCAAGTTTCTCTTTGCATACAACATATTATTGGTATACATCAAACGGTTAGCCCATGTTTCACATACATGTTTCACATACATAATCTGACCAAACAAAATTCGTTCATCTATAAAAACAAGAGAAACTCATTTTAAAACTAGAGTCTGACAACAACAACAACCCATATCAACAGTTTTGAGTTTAGCTGTTAAAAACTCACTTTAAGTGCTTCACTAGTCGCATGTCTTTTGGCACTTTTCCTTGCTGGAAATCATACTCAGCGACCGCAGAAGAAGAGGAAGTCAGGGTGGTTGACATGACAAGAATGCAACCACTTGTCAGCAGCTTGGAAGAGAGAGTTCACCAGCTGGTGCTCCGAACCCCCATCAGGTGTCCATAAAGAACCTCTGAACTTGTATGATGCGAGCCCAAATACAGGCAATGACATCTTCTCACTCTCCCTTGGTTTCATAAGGCTTACTGATTGAGCATGGCCTTCACCTACAACAGCCAAATATTGTGAATACATCACTATCTACCAAAAATTATTATTCTTCTAACAATATATGACCTGCACCATCACACCTAGTTATATTTTCAAGGTGATTGATCGTCAAATGATGCTACTCTAGGCACATTCACTAAAAGATAGGAACATTTTGGATTCAGTCAAGTTTTTTTTTTTCAACCTTCGTATGGATTGAACCATGGCTGAATAGATAAAGTCCTAACTAAGTTTTCTCTTGATAATTGTAAATGTGTAAATCCAAGGCTTGTTATTTTAATAGGATAGGATGGTTAAGTTTTTACCATCAGATGGTGTGTGTAGGGAATGATACGTTAAGAAACACGCATCCAGATCCTTGAGTGTTGGTCCTGTGGGTATTCTGTAAATTGGGTACCTACAAAGTATATAACAGATTCTCAGAGACATGGACATCATATTGGCAGCAAGCAACTGCACTCAATTTACAAGCAACAATACCATGCCACAGAAAACCAGCTTGATGGAAGCAGGTCACAGCTTCTCAGCGTCTTTAGCTTGGGAAACTGAGCAGCAAGGTCAAAGACCTGTAATGCAACATTGGCAATTGTCATGAGGAGGAGACCAATATCAACAGTGGACTTTATAAGTTTTCCTTTTTTCCTGAGTTTAGAATGTGGTCTAGTTTAAGTTCCTTAGAAAATTGAACATTTCCGATTAGTTGATAGCCAACAGTTGACCCAAATTAACGGATTGGAAACAACAACTGTCTTTATGAGAAAAACTGCAGAGAATTGGTTTTTAAATTTGAAGCTGCCTGATAAGATCAATGATATAAAAGAGCATAGTCATTAATAATATCTCTACAAATCTTCTTAGTATTTCGGAGACTATTATATATATGGAGTTCTAGTAGAGAAACAAACACACGAACCTTATCAGCCAGAGGTTCGCGAATATATGGAAGGTCTCTTTCAAGATACTCAAATATCAAACGACCCTGAGTGCTTAATGGTTCGCCGTCGTCACTGGATGAATCTTCCTGATGCTGTTGATCTCTCAATGAGATATGATCCACTTTAGCAGAAACCCGTTCAAATTCACTATCACTGCTAATGTCGCTACTTGAATCCCGAAAATCGCTATCGCTACCATCACCTGGCCGCCTACTATACGAAAGTGATATAAGGAAAAAAAGCGAAAAGAGAGAGAACTTGTTAATCATACAATACTAACCTTTCTTTAAGAGAGGAATTCAGGGCATGAGTATTGGCATAGATTTGAATGGCTGACAAAGAGGGTACATAGTATTGAATAACACGATCCTTGTTATTCAAAACTAGAGGCACTCCTGTGCCGTAAGCACTCCACTCTGCAAATGACTCCCATATATCTCCAAGCACAAAATAGGGCACATTTTTATAATCATCATCGACTTTTCTTTCCCGTAGCGATGTCTGCAGAGATTATCGTACTTTAGAACAAATGGCAGAGATACAGAAAAGCATAAAAGAAGGTACTTGCACAGATTCCACAGAGAAAGACAACGCCTTAAACAGACCCAAAAAAAAAAAAAAACAGAGAAATGCAGTTTGAAAACCTTAGATAAATATTGGGCCGGCACGGATGGTGTGACCGACTCTAAAAATCGTTCAAGATTACTCGACGACGAAGCAGAGGGCTCAGAGGTAATGTTTTGCAGGAGTTTTTGTTTATGTGGAGCAGACTCGTTCTCGCCTTCTCGGCTTCCCTTGAGATTAGGTGATCGGCCATTGGAAACGTCGCTCTGAGCTCTACGCAGCTGATCGATGCGCTGATGGGCCCTGCGAGCTTTTGCCGTACTGTAAAAAGGGTCGTCGCCGCCGTTTCGCCCCCTCGTCAACTGAAATCCAGCCCCCAACATCTCTTTCTTCACCCGATCAACAAGGAAACAATTAAACGGAGCGATGATAAATCAAAGGAAGCACAAAAGAAAAAGCCTCCGAGTTCGTCGATCGATTTTAAAAACAGAAACACTCCTTGTCAAAGTAGTCGTAGTTGATTAATTATAAGTTTGATAAGTTGATTTGCATGAAAAGTGTCTCCGATGAGACGGCGAAGAAGCTTGGTCGAATCGGAGATTCCAAGAAAGGGAAAAAAAATCGATCAAAGGAAGAGGAAATGAGAGAACAAAACCTAGCCTGATTTCAAAGCTCCGATGAAAGAGGCAGAGATTAGTGGAAGAGGAAATCCGAAGAAGAGAGAGGAGAGATTCGGGTAAACGAAGATTTGGGAATTTCAGGAAAAAAAGGGTCAATGAAGCAAATCAGGAGAGGAAGACGATTGGTTCGTATTTGGAGAGGCACTTAATTACACATTAGCTCCTTATTAATTCAGTATTTACACATTTAGTCCCTTTTTACATTTGATGATCTATTCATTAATTACAGGTTTGACCCTATTTAGAGTGATTTGGGGTTATGAATATAAAATTTTAAAACCTTAAGAGAAAAATGAAGAATGTGAAAAGAAAAGGACATATAAGGAGGCTCTTTAAATAAATGGTGAATAGTGGATGATGCTTGTTGCTAGATGTTGACAAAACATGATAACAAAGAATTCGAATATTTATTTATTGTTTCGAAATCAGCACCAAATAAATTTGACCAAAAAAAAGAAAAAATGGTTGTAATGTAAACAAACATTTGGTCTTTCTTATGTTTTGCATAGATAAGCTTGACAATGTCGAAAAATTTGTTTAGTTTTTCTTTCTTTTTGTGTGTTTTTGTAGTCAAAAACTATACATTCAAGTAATGCAAGAACACCTTCGAATGTCCACAGATGGATACTGAATGACTTTTATATAAAACAATTGTGGCTGCTGCCATTACATGGGCTTTGAAGGTCCATAGATAGATACTGATTTGTGCTAGATAGCCCAATAGAAGCCCATTATGAACACTGACCAAGTTCAATGACTAGCTTCAATGGAAGACGAGGGAAGCTTTCTGTAGATCTTCGCTTCTCTCTCTCTCTAAAGAGAACAAACTTTGAAATCTCAAAGGGTTCTTTTTTATTTTTAAAAAGGACGCTTCGATTTGTTTTGATGTCTTTGCTACATCTGCTTTTCATAGTTGGCCTTGTAACTGCCGTGTCTTCTTCACTGAGCTCACGCTCTATCCTCCAGGATCAAAAAGACAAAGCTGTTGACTTAAACGTTACAAGCTTCGATTCAGTTCTTAGAGATGCCCCCGAAGAGTACGCCGTCGTCGAATTCTTCGCTCACTGGTCAGTTCTCCCTTTAAATTTGATTGCTTTGAACTAAATCTTCAATTTTAGTTGGTGGGTTCTGCATCTTTTTCTACCTAACGCTTGTTGCTGGATCTAGCTCTTGAACTCTCTTGCAAGTGTTCGTAATGGAAAATAGTTTAACTTTATGATCCCATTCGTGTGATTCTACTTATTGCAATTAGATGAAGATGAGTACGCAAAAGGTTTACATTTGCCACAATACTAGTTTGTGCGTATACTGATACGTCTATAACTTCACGTTATTTTAGGTGCCCTGCCTGTAGAAACTACAAGGTAATATAACTATTCAAAGCCTCATCTTTGGTTCTTCTACGCGTTCTACTCGGGAGATTTTCGTTCCCTTAACTGTTACTCTGCAGCCTCATTACGAGAAGGTCGCAAGACTCTTCAATGGACCAGACGCCATACATCCCGGAATCGTTTTGATGACGAGAGTGGATTGTGCAATGACGGTACTTGCTTCATCGTTCTACCTGTGAATCTTGTTGGATTACGTTAATATACTGTTTCTGATGCTAGAGCAGTCTTTCTGATAAGTTCCCTGGCAGCGCAGACGAATAACAAGCTCTGTGACAAGTTCTCTGTTTCTCATTATCCAATGCTCTTTTGGGGTCCTCCCACAAAGTTTGTCTCTGGCAGTTGGGAACCTAAAAAGGAGAAAAGCGATATACTTGCTGTGGATGACGGACGCACAGCTGAGCGTTTGCTTAAATGGATTAACAAGCAGACAGGCAGGTGTGTGCCATAAAATTCACCAGACTTTTCTCTTCAGCTTTGGCTCTAAGTGTATCTAATAAATTCAAACTTTGTTCCATACTTGAAGTGTATCTATATGTCTTCTGAGCTAGTTCGTCAATATCAAATCTTTAAGGACATCATAATTATCTCTGTTTCCTTTCTCAATGTTTTGCAGTTCTTATGGCTTGGACGATCAGAAATTCGAAAAAGAACATGCCCTGTTGAATATGACTGACTACAACCAGGTCTGCCTAGCTTTGCTAAGGTTTTGATCGTTTCTCTTAAGATTAAACAGCTTTAAGATAACCGGGTGTTGATTTTCGACAGATTTCTCAGGCTGTGTATGACGTGGAAGAAGCAACCGCAGAAGCTTTTGATATCATCGTCCAATATAAGGTAGAGAAATTTGTTTGTGTATGTGTATTACATTCTTCCCGATGCTCAGTTTATTAATAAATCAGTAGTTGCACTACATCTACAGGGCATTAAGTCATCTGAAACAAGTGCTTCATTTATTAGATTTATCCAGCTTCTAGCAACACATCATCTTTCCAGGAGGTACAATAAAGTCTCATCATCCTAATGCCATCACTAGCTTTTTCATGGTCACTCTCTTTCTCCACACTAACTGTGGAGTTTATATCTTATAGGTGTCGCAAAGGAGCTGCAGAAATTCTTGTGAACTATGATGATTTATGCCCTCGGGGGAAATGCTCTTACGAAGTATCTGGAGGGAAAGATACGCTGGGAAAGTTCCTTATATGTGGAAAGGATGTGCGGCGTGGAAACTACGTGAGTTCATGCAGCCAACTCCATCACTGTTTTTTCTGTATAGTATTTACATCGCAGATCTAATTTTCCTAAAACCTTATTTGGTAGATGTTTTGCCGTCGAAGCAAGAATGATACTCGTGGATTCAGGTACTGTAGTATTTTCTCAAGTTTCATTCTGTGATCATTAGTATCTGAACTATTTCTTAAATGCTTGACTATAGCTGTGGATTATGGGTTCTGATGCATTCACTTTCCGTGAGGGTTGAGGATGAAGAAAGTCATTTTGCATTCACGGCAATATGTGATTTCATCTACAACTTCTTTTTGTGTGATGAATGCCGCCTGCATTTCCACGACATGTGCTTAAGGTATAACAAATAAGAACTCACAGCTTGATTAATGGTGTTTGCTAAACTGAACTACATATGCATGCGTTTTGTGCACAGCGTCAAATCCCCTTTCAAGAAGGCACGTGATTTAGTCTTGTGGGTGTGGAGCACACACAACAAGGTGAACGAGAAAGTCATGAAGGAAGAAGCTTCCCTCGGTACAGGTGACCCCAAGTTTCCCAAGATTATATGGCCACCAACGGAGCTTTGTCCATTGTGTTATCTCTCGAGTAACCAGAAAAACATAGAGTGGGACCGCGACCATGTCTTCAAGTTCTTGAAGAACTACTACGGGGCCAAGCTCGTCTCCCTTAACAAGGAAAAGAGAGTCTCCGGGATCAAGGAAGAGAGCATCTCAGCAACTGAAGACTTAACAGTAGCCACCAACGCTCTGGTTGTGCCGATTGGAGCTGCATTGGGAATAGCCATAGCCAGTTGTGCATTTGGAGCTCTTGCTTGTTACTGGAGAACGCAGCAGAAGAACCGCAAGTACGATTTCTGTCTATACATTTTTGATAGCTACCTATTCATGTTATCTTACCACTTATGTGCATCTTATCTATTCAGGCCAAGAAGAAGCTGAAACTGAACTACTTGAAGCTCCTGATATTTTCTAACATAGAGACAACGAACACAAAGGCTTTAGTTTGGAGTTGAGATCCAAAAGATGCCTGCTACAGGTCCTTGTAACTGTTGTCTCTGATTTTCAAGATTATCCAAATTTTTCTCTCGAAATTGTGGACACATTCAGAGACACTTGTGAATGTTGGGGTCTTTTATAGGAATCTTTGTAGTGTAAGAATTGTTGTGTAAGGATTCAGTATGAGTCATTGTCTATCTGCATTGCAGATGTGTAAAACCAATTCCACAATTTACATGTATAAGCCATTAAAAATATTATATTTACAGAGATATATGGCTCTTTTGTTTTGTTTTTGTATGATTGCAAAAGAAAAGAAGAGTGTTCATTGGACGCCTATAATGTAAGATTGAGACTGAGGCAAGGGCCATGAATCTGTTTCGTCATCGGATGAATCTTGGGAGTGAGAGACATCTAAGGGCTGAGAATGGCGTCGGCAGGTGGCGACTGCTTTGGTGACGACATAGATGGGTAGCATGATTCCGATAACTCTGAGAAATAACAACTGAACACCAAAACATAACAAGTATGGCTCAATATATTTAAAAAAAGAAGATTATCTTGAGTAGAATGTGGTCTTGAGAGATGGTAAAGTCACCGTGAACAAAGGGAAAACATGGAGATTTGAAGCAGTGAGGACTAAAGGAAGAGTATGTCTGAGAATGAGAAGAGCCATGAACTGCAGATTAGAACAAAGATATGAGTAAAGAGATGTAGAAACAAAAGTGTTGTCTTTTGGTGTGAGAGGTTGGAGATAAGTACGATGAGAACAAGGGAGCGGCAACAGAGGAAGGTTGTGGTGGAAGAAAGAGAGTATTGTTGTTGCTCTATAAAACTTGAATCAGCAGGCACAACTCTGATGAAGCCACGAGAGATTCCCCAATTTCCCCTGAAATGAAGAGGAACATGACCCAATTCTACCAATGGAGGTGGTGCTGTGTAATCCGGCTTGAATTCCTGAACCATACATATATCATCGGACTTGATTCACAAGGAACGAAAGAGATAAGACAGAAAGAGAGACCTGATGACAAATCTCGCAGATGGTGTCACCTTTCTCGTTACACCATCTCTGCACGCACCTCCGATGTGCATACTGCAAATCAAACAACAAATGTTAAGTTTTGAAGCTCTAACCCTCTAGAGCTGATAAACAGAAAATAATGTTGTTATGGTTTACCTTCAAGCTGCCACTGCAAGAACAAGGAGTCTCCATGTTTGAATTCAAGTCGTCATCGTGACAAATCCTGCACTCAGCCATTGACAAGGAAGGGTCTCCATTACGTAGCCTCTCAAGTGTTTTCTCATCTAGAACTGTACATTCCTCGACAGGTTGCAACATCCGGTTCCTACTCTGAATCGCAGCCTCAATCGTGGATTCTGTTATCAACCGATCCACCAGCAGAACGAAATGATCTCCCATCTTTGTCTTCACTCAATAAACTAACTTGCAGCTGAAGAAATCTCTCCCTCTTTTTGTATTTGCTGCATATTAATGATAATGTGGTTTAGGGTCAGGATCTGCATTCAATGCTAAGGAGTAGCCATACGCTACTTAAACATGTGAATCAAAAACATATGTAGATTGAAACAAAGCTGGATAATAACAACAACGTCAAAAAGGTTGAAGTAACTAAGAAGAAGGCAAAGGAACCTGAATTTACCCACAAGAGAAAACAAAACAAACGAAACAAGAATTGAAGGAACGAAGAATACGAAATGATACTTAGGAGATAAATAATAGAAAGCGATAAATTAGCAAAAAGAAGACGAAAAGAGAGGAAGGATTGAGAGACAGACCCTCAGAATAGGAGAGGAGGAAGGAGATGATTGTATTAGTTGAAAGGAAAGAAGAAAGAAGAAGTGGGAAAGCGAAGAAAAAGGAGACTTAGAAGAAGAGAATCGTATTTAATAGTAAAAGCCTGACGCTAAAGCCTTCGTTAAAGCTTCCTTTCTTTCTCTCTTCATTTCCCAACAAAAGCCTTCTTTATATTGATTCCAGAATCAAAGCTTACGTTCTACCAAAATGTCAGCATCATTATCTCTGAAACGTATCCGTATGTATTGTACACATACACGAATACTATTTATATGTCTAAATACAGACTCCAAGTAGTTGAGCCAGACAAATCTTTAACATCATAAAGACTGCCTTTAAGCAATCACATCAATTTAGTAGAAAGATGAATTGAATTGGACAAGTGTGTGAAGGTTGTGATGGTGGAATGGGGTGTATAGGATGGATCATTGGACAGGTTGATAACTAACCAGATTATGTTAAAAAGAGAGAGTTGGTATCTTTCTATAATTTGGATTTTCTTGGTCAACCGTTCTACCAAACCCAAAAGAGATGGTTCACTCTCAATCTCGACCAGATCCACCTCTATTCTGCTGACCCTATACTTTAATCGAGTATGATACTTAACAGAAGCAGAGCACAACGCATAAGTATGAAGAGGCCCAGTACCAGTAGTTCAAGTGGCAATGAAACCAAATCGAAGATTACATAATAATAACGATCCAAAACTTTGTGAGAAGCCATATCTATTCTCCTCACACTAACATCATCAAAACTCTATCTCAAATCTAAAATCATACGACAATGAGAATAATCAATCCTCTTTTTCCTAATTAACAGCACCTCAAAAGGCCAAAACAATAGATAGAAGCAAAATCAGGTTGATGATGCGTGTTTGTTCATGATTCGAACACCAAGCTCACCTGCAATGATAACAGTTGAAGCCATATCCAGAAACATACCATGCTCCACAACTCCAGGAAACCTCAGAATTGCATCACTTACTGCCATTAAATCTCCCATATCATCCTTCAAATACAGCTCCACTATGTAATTCCCATTGTCTGTCACAAAGGGCTTCCCTTTCTCTCCCAATCGCAGATTCGCTTCGCACCCGTATCCTTCCAGCAAATCCCGGAGCTTCTCTACCGTGAATTTCCAACAGAAAGGCACAATCTCCACGGGAAGAGCAAGCTTGCTCCCACCGATGTGTTTCACCATCTTGGACTCGTCCACGATCACCACAAACTTCTTTGAAGCTCCCTCGATCATCTTCTCTCGCAGCAAAGACCCTCCTCGTCCTTTCACGAGGTTGAGATAAGGGTCGACCTCATCGGCGCCATCAATAGAGAGATCGATGACAGGATGTGCGTCGAGATCAGAGAGAGGAATCCCGACAGACAGAGCCTGCTCTTCCGTTATCTTGGACGTTGGTATCCCAACAATGTTCTCAAGCTTTCCTTGTCGGAGAAGCTCACCGATGCGGTCGACGGCATGTTTGGCGGTGGAGCCTGTTCCAAGGCCGAGAACCATACCGGATTTGACGAACTCGACGGCTTTGTAAGCGGCGATTCGTTTGAGCTCGTCTTGGGTCAAAATCATCGGTGGCGGTGAGACGGCAACATCCATGAAGAGGATCTGAATGCAAATTGGATTGAAGAACCCAGATGGGTTCTAAAGGGAGAATGAAGGGGAATCGCAGTGAACCCAGAAGCAGAATTGAGAATGAATCAGAGAAAGACAAGTTTTTTATTTTACTTAAAAGAGCAAATAGGGATTGGGAGGTAATGAATGAAGAAGGTCGAATGAAGTGTATATAGAAATAAAAGAATAGCGTAAGAAATATGCAGATGGAGAAAGAAAAATGAATTTCAATTTGTGTGGTGGCGGAGAATTGAGAAGACGAAGAAGAAGAAGGAGAAGATAGGGTTTTTGGGAAAGACCGAACCGAAGAGTTCAATAAAGACACCCTCTTCGAGGAACAAGAGTATCTTTCGTGTTCCACTTTTTGTCCCCTCTTTTCTCACTTTTACATAATTTGACCCCATCTTTGATTTTTTTATTTTCAATATTGATACTAAAGGCATGTTTAATGGTATAATTAAAAAATTGTTTAATAACAAATTTAATATTAATTAATAGTAATTTTGATAAAATGTGTATTTAAATGATTTTTTTTTGTTGCAAGTAGCATTTAATCTAGTAGCAGGTGGTAAGAGCACAAGAGGCATGCACACTTGCACATCATTGGATCGAGTTTCCCGCTTGCATTTGTAAAAACTTGGTTAATAGACCGGCTATTTGTGACACAATATTGACAAAAAAAAATGATTTTTTTTTTTAAATGGCATCTAATTTATTGATATAAGTTAAGTGCAGTTAAGGCAGTGCATTTGCATATCTCAAAATCGAGTCCTCTTACCTATATTATGTAGAAATTTAGCTATTAGACCGATCAGTTATGCTCTAATACAATCTACCGTTAAAAATATATATATATATTTCTTAAATTATATGAGATTCTCATTCTAACTTCCCCCGATTATCTCCTCATTTTCTTTATACTTTTCTTAGAAAATTCAACTTGTCAAAAAGGACAAAAGAAAATTACAAACAACAGAAAATGATGTGATGGATTATATCCTCCCCAAAACTCCACTGACAAATCAATAAACAGTTTCGTAATTCGAATGTACTAGTCACTATTTTTATAATTCTAGGAAAAGATCAATTACACCTATCTTAAGTCTTAAGTAATGTAAAAGAATCAAAATAATATATAATAAAAGAATATTGAAAACAGAGCTATGTATATACACATTCAAACAATAATTATATAGATTTTTAACAAAGAAATAAAGAATGAGATCAAAGAGGGCTTGAAGCGAGAAGCCAATGAAGGAGGTCAAAGAGACGGAAAGCAATGGCGGTGGAGGAAATGGGAAGGCTAAGGAGGAGAATAAGAACAGTTGCGACGGCGACGGTGGGACGAGAGTTCATGAGGAAGCTCTGGAGAAGACCAACGGAATCGCAGATAACAGTATCGTATGAGTTGTAGAAACGTTTCTCCCAATCCATCCAATGAGAAGGAGGGTCGTAGTTACGCTCAACCATCTTCATCTCGTGGATACGTTTCCTTAGCACGATCATGTTCTCATCCACCAATCTTCCTCCTCTATAGTAGTATGAATGGTCTTTTCCAAAAGCAGAGACGCTCATGTTCTTCTTCTTCTTCGTGTGTGGACTTGTTGGAGAGATTCTCTGATGAGAAAACATGAGTGGATGGAATCGGAGTGGTGAGATCGAAGCTGGAGAAGAAATCAGTGTAGCCTCCATTACAATTCTTGATTGTTTCTCTGTGTTTAATGATTTGGAAGCTGGTCGACAGTTGGATTTGTATTTATAAACATTTTCTAATGATTTTTTCCAAAAAGTTTAATATATAAATAATGATTAGCGCGTTGTGAACTTGCAATGGTGAGGAGATAATGAAGAAGGGACCCAGTTTCCTTGTCCTCCACGTCATTTTCGTATTTTTTTTGTTTTTGTCAAACGGCAAATTATAGGTTGGAGCACAATTGGCTAGCCCAATAACCAAATTTCTACCTAATGTAGATGGAGGAATTCGATTTCTAATTGTATAAATGAGTTGTTTTAAGTGGACTTACCGTCAGCCACTAGGCTAATAATCATTTTGCCAATATTTCGGTGATTTTATTTAACTATCTTATAAGTAAATATATAGCACACACGTCTTTTAATATTCACCATTTATATAATCAACTAACCAACTTGTACATTAGTTGTTATGTATCTTTGGATTTTTAATTCTGATATTTTCTTTGCATAAGTCTCCAAATTAAAAGAATCATCTGGATTTGCATTGTGAAAGATGCATTGTGAAAACTCACACGCCACGTTAACTTAGGTAAGCTTTGCTGGTTAAGGAACACAGAACGATTAGGAAAGCGATGTGAAATTCAGAAACCATAGCAAATTATTAACAAATGCACATGATTAGCCAAATGACATAACCGACTTTTTCTCCAATATAAACTATTTCTTTATTAGCCACTTTGACTTTTCATTTCCTGAGGTTATTGCACCTGAATTAACGTACAGGTCGGTGGCTAAACCAGATATAACTAAAAGGAAAATAGTACAACTAAAGAAAGTGATTAAAGAGGTGATCTTTAGGTTATTGCTGCGAAGATGATACAACTTCTTTCTGCCAAAAAAGGTATAATTACTGCAAAACAAACCAATATTATAGAAGAGTAGATAGTTCATGAGTAAGTAAGCTCACCAAAAGATTCATCATCGATGACTGGAGAGTGAAGAGAGAAGAGGAGAAGAGAGTAATGGATAGATGAGTGAAGAAAGGAACAGAGATAGACTAATTTTAATTTGTATAAACCAAGATCTTCAATCGTTATTCGTGGAGAAAGTGGGGATTAGGGATTTGAAGAGTTATACAACCAAAATCGAGTTTGAAGAAGAACATATTGTGAATCATGATGGAGATTTGGAGTGTACAAGGTGTAGATATTTGTTATATGGATTTGAAGAAAATGGATTGGATTGGTATAATAGAGAATGGAGAATCTGAAGAAACCCAGACGAAAAACGCATGCAACGTCCAGGTCCACGCTTACGAATCCCATGGCCTATTTGACTTTCTCTCAATGGCCGGCTTGACGTTACTAGGGAATAATATCCCACGTCGGAAGATCTTCTTTAATATATATATATATAAGATACGGACCTTCGTTTTGAGTTGGAATCTCGTATTCTAATAGACCTTTTCAAAGAGTTAAAAGAAGCTTATTGAAAAGAAGATGAACCTTACATTGGGCTTAACGCTGCGAGAGAGAGAGGTCGACTCTTCCTTTATTCTCTCAGTTGCTACCTGCTTCAGATGAACCCATAATTATCACTACATACCTCAGTTTTCCAACTGTTAAATGTTATTACGAATGCGTATTTGCTCTTTCTTTGACCTTTTCTTAACTGTGTTTTTCTTTACTATTGTTTCTATGAATTTCTGTAATTACAATTTTTACAAACCTTCAAGGACAAACGGACGGATTTCGTCAAGCTCATCATCTGAATCTGATTTTGTTTCACTTTGATTATCAAGTGCCTGCTTGAAGTCATCTTCAGCTCCCTTTGCTTGTTCAACCTCTGCTTCATCCAGCTGTTCTCCTGGATTCTCTTTATCTTCATTGTCAATAAGAAGCTCAAGCTTTTGATACTTTGGCTTGTTTTTCTCCAGGAGAAGGTACGTGGTGCAATACCAGAACATCAGAATCCGGCTTTGAGCTGCTATTGTCTCACTTATCCCCCTTCCTCCAAACGACAGTCGTTCTAGCGCCTGCAAAAACATTTGTCCTCTGATGACCTCATATATAGGGACAATTAATGGGGGTCGATTTAAATTAGTCGTTACCTGTTCTCCAGTTTGGACATCAAATGAGTTCTGATGATCAAACTTGAGACCGCTGAATTCATTGATGCAGAGTCCCTGGAAGGCCCTGAACAAAGACAAGTGGATGATAAGACTTAAGAAAGTAGATATATATATATATATATATGGTGATGTCACCATCACTGTTTAGTAATTTGAGATGAGGTGATTCACCATCTGATCAATGAAGCACGAGGAATCCAACGAAAGATGATTGGGGTGTTGTCTGCATTGACATAGTAACCTCCAAATACGATGAAAACTGTCATGAGAGATGGTCCAACAGCCATTGCAGCTTCTGTGCTTGGAACCATAGCTCCAACAGTTAGACCCATTGCAGAAGCAGCAAAAGACTCCACAGTCACTATCCCACAAAACTTTCCAAATCTGGCAAGAAAGCTCTTTGTTAGGGACATTGCTGTTATGTGCAATTTTCACTTGGTTCATTGGTTGGTCACGTACAGCCAGAAAGCTAAAGAATGGCTTGTGAGTGCAATGCAAGAATAAGGCTTGTGAATCACATTTACCTTGTGGCCACATGAATAATAAGAAGATACATAGCCAAGGAAATACCTTGACAAACAGGGATTAAGGCGAGCCATAGGGTACAGTACAGCACCAAACATCAAAGGAAATGCCGCTCCAATAGGAATTTCAGCTATCGTTTTGGAGAGCAGGTAAGGGCCTAAAGAATAAGATCCTTTGGACCGCTCTCTGTCCACAATGGCACGCTCTTTTGGAAAGACACCAACTGTCTTTGTGAGAGCTGCCATTGCTGTGTTTATTGCAGCAACCTGTAGTATACAGATATAATTGCTTAGCAAATATAAAGACTACTAATGCTAAATATTACTTTAAATATACATAAATTATAAATTATTTAGCAAAAGAAAAGCGTGTTAGACCTGAAGCAAACCCATTCTGTCCTGAATTGACGTCTGAGACTTCCCCCCATTCTGTCCTGAATTGACGTCTGAGACTTCCCCCATTCTCCAGAAAACGGGACCCAAATATCAGGGCAGATGCAACAGACATTCTTGCACGGACTTTGTTTGTTGGCCCATCTCGAGAAGCCTATGGAGTCATATGAAGAAGTCAATCAGAAAATTTGCTCAAGTTAACCCTGGGTATAATACAATGCAAGGACCCTTTGATAATGCTTACAGAGTCGGGGAAAATTTTCAGAAACACAAAATGCTCAGAAGAGTCACATGACAGTAACCAATTTCAAGAAACTGCCGTAAATCTTTCTTAATAGATTTCATGCTACTTCTTATATTCATTGGTAGATCTTTGTAGAGCTCAGAGAAGGCTTTCACACCGTGCATGTTAAATAAAATGTTATTTAGATCATGCATATATAGGAGAATACCTGCATCCATGCACGCTTAAGTAGCAAGAAAAACTGCCTCCACCAACCATCTTTTCTCTCAAAAATGGCTTTTCTATAGGGTTTCATGCTGTTATTTGTCTTGTTATTTATGCCAAGGGGAGTAGCATAAAGAACCGATGATGAACGCTGAGAGAACGCATCAACAAGAGCATGTACTCTCTTTTGCGAAGGTAGACACTATCCGAAGAGCTATAGTCAACTGATATAAGATCAGCAAGAAACTCAGCAGGGTTTACCTGCTCTGGACAAAGGAACCTGCTCAAGGATCAAAAGAACAGGTTTCAGTGGAATATCCTAACGTAGTATCTTAATGGAGACAAGCGGATATATAAACTTCAGAATAACAACCCGAAATTCCCAAAATATGTCATAGGTTCTTTCCCTGCAGGGCCGGCATAGACTAAAGGCCCCTTCTGTAAGCAACACAATGTCGTCAAATTTAGCATACACCGAACCTCTAGGTTGATGTATGGAGCAAATCACAGTGTGTCCATCCTGTGCAAGCTTTTGCAATGTCTCCATCACTTTCTCAGCCTGGAACGCGTCAAGCCCTGAAGACCACATGATATTTATTTCATTAGTGTTAAAAACGACTCCAGCAAAATGTTTAGAATCAGGACATAGTAGGCATCTACCCAGTTGTGGGTTCATCAGCGAATATGACAGAGGGACTAGCGATCAATTCACATGCAAGTGACAGCCGCTTCTTTTCTCCACCGCTGATTCCACGAACTTTTGCATCGCCAACACATGAATCTGCACAGCTGACCTTTTGGAAAGGCACAAAGGATGATCAAAAAACAGATCTCAGGATATAAATTTACCACGACAGTACTTGAAATGCAGTGAACAATGAAACCTCACCAGACCAAGTTTAAGCAAGAGGTTGTTCACATACTCGGCCCTCTCCTCCGTAGAAGAGATATGCGGAAGCTGAAGCTCCGCTGCGAAAGAAAGTGTTTCCCTGACAGTCAACTGCGAGAAGAACAAATCCTCTTGTCTCACAAACGCAAGCCTGACATTCAAGAAACTTCGTCAAACAATGATCAGATTTTACCTAGATATAGAGTTGTATAACATAAAGGACGTACTTATAAGCTTTCTTGGAGCTCGATTCCCCATTGATCTCCAAGAGACCTGACAAATGCAAACGTGGAGATGAACCAAGCTGTCCAGCTAGAACATTGAGCAATGTTGTTTTCCCAGATCCAGAAGGACCCATTATCGCTAGTAATCTCCCAGGTTTTGCTTCTCCAGTGACATTTTTAAGCAAAAACCGCACCTAAGAGTCACGTAGTAAAGCAATTCTGAGTACGCTAAAGGAGTAAACAATCTCGATACCATAAACTTGGATATTTGCAGGAATTCGAGAAATCCAATTTTCGCGCGTTTTCTATTCCCAATCAAAACATGCAAGGAAGAAGAAATGTTCTCACCGATTTGGAGGACTTATCAGAGAGCGAGCAGGTGATGTTCCTCCACCGGATAGTCACGGGGCGAACTTTCCCCGGAGAGGAGTCATCACCGTCTTCCGTCTCAGAGAAAATCATCATCAGTTTCGTTTTCCGGTAAGAGAGCGATGCCTGGTCCTGAGAAAAGGCGGAGCAACAGAGCGGCGGTCACCGCAGCCAGAACCCGGCCAACTCCATTCCCCTCCGATTCCAGAAACAGCGTCCACTAAAACTTTCCCTCCAAAAGGAGCCATAATATGTTTCCCTATGTGTCTTCTTCTCCTTCGAAGCTCCGGCGAAAGAGAGTAGTGACAAGTGAGAACCAACCAAAGGTAAGGCTCCAAACATTATCTCTTCGTCTAATTATTTTAACCTTTGTTTAAATTTCCCTGACAACTAAAATCTTTAATGGGCTTTTCCTATGATAGTAAAAGGCTTTGTTCTCGGCCCAAGGCCTGTTATATAGTCGTGAGCAAAAGTCAGCCACACATTCCAAAGTCCAACAAGTCTCATTTGTTGTTCATCAACAAAGACACAACTGCATTCACATCTTATTATATATGGTTCTATATTCCCAAAAAGTAATTTGGTCTTAATTAATTGATAAATCAAATCATGGGAAATTTTCAATAACCAAGCTTGAGAAAATCATTTTAAGTGAAACAAGGACCCACTCTCTACTTCTAAATTGGAATGTTAGATATTTTACGCCGTCGTAACTATTATGAGATATTTATTGACAAAGTCCATAACTTTTAATTTTGGGATATTGGCTACTTTGAATATTGAGAATTTCAGTAAATTCAATAAGTATAACCTTTATTGTTTTTAAATATAAACTAAATGATACGTCCAGGAAGGATACTAGCTTTTATACGGGGTTCGGTTGGGTTTGTTTTTTAAATCCAGTGGAAGGAATATGTCCGGGATGAAGACGAGTTCATCAATGTTTATCAGCTCTGCATACGGAGATGGAGCCCGTGATTTGGGTGATGGAGACGCTAGTGGAGCTTCAAATCTAGAAAATGGAGATATCGACGGATTGCGAGACAATCTACCTTATCTTTAAACACTCCGAGGAGTGGCCAATGTTCATAGCTTATCAGGAGGAGTTTCTATTCGCTTTCGGTTATTCCCAAAGTCTTAAAACATACGCGTCATGTAGGGTGTTTACTTTATAATTTTTGATGAATTTTTCGATTCAGATTATGTTATTTGTAGTTGTCAAAAAAATAGAAAATATAAACTAAATTAATTTTTAAAAATACTAATGATAAAGCACACGTGTTTAATACGTGTGATTATGGCTGTTGAAATTTGAACCACGATGTATGTATGATCAATATATGTGAGTCAATAAATAATATTCATAGGACTATATATTACGTAAAGTGGTGTGCGATATTGTATTAAAGAAAAATCTGTGAAGTAGTTTGTCGTATATTGATAAAGTACTAAATTTGAGAAGAATATATATAAATCCATTGATGAACGATATTGACGATACATAAAAAACATTCGAGAATAGTAGAATATAAAATGAAGTGGACGAGGTAGGCATCTTCGCAGGAAATTACAGAGAGATATAAATTGCAGACACCATCAAACGTGATTACGTTACGTATTAACTAACCTACTGCATGGTCTCACCACGTTCCTTTGAACACTTGGTTACTCTCGACTTCTAATCATGCCGAGTATAGGTGGCTCAGTGGTATTGTTACTTTACAAATCCTTAAACCATTAGAGATCGTAACCCCTACCTGCAATTAGTCCATACACAAACCAAATCACCTTTACTTATCTTTACGTACTTTGGTACTTATCATGAGGTTTTAGATAATCACAGTTTAATGAGATCAAGCCACAAGTTGCGGAGTGAATCGTACGTGATTAGTCACTGACTCTTCTCTCTCTTTCTCATGTCAGCTGTTTTGTCATTAAAGAGATTACCAAGTTGCAAAGGAGACCATCATTTTGGACTTTTCGTTACTATTTATCCAACAGTGCTTGCAATTAGGTCGATATTCACGACCATATAACATTCTACTTTTTATCTTATACTTATCTCCTTAGTGGACATCATAATTACAATGTTTAGACACGAGTGACCTAAGTATGAAGTGTTAGTTATAGACGTACCTGACAAGTACAATTCCAGATTTCATCTTCAAAAGTAGATAATTTCCGTAATCAACGTAATGGAATCGTAATAATTAATCAAAAGCAAAAGAAAATGATTTTTTTTTATCAACTTTGAGCTACAAATGACCGGTCTATTAGCCAAGTTCTTGCAAGTACAAGAGGGGATTCTATCCCAGTATGTCCAAATGCGCATGTCTCTTGTGTACTTACCACCTTCCAATAGCAGCAAAAGACAATGATTAATAATCGGAAATTAACCAACCCATTAATAAGCTTATTAGTATCGATAAGCATGCGTATGTATATCAATCAAATCAGATCAAAGTAAAGCAAAGCATGAATTTATGGTCCACCAGAGTTGAAAGGATGATGTTGTCAAGTTCAAAATTGCCAACAAAGTCTTGTTTTTTCAACCTAAAATCCATTTCCTATAAAGTTTATATCACTTTTTTATTCTTATTATTACTTTTCTTTTAGCTCTCATCTAAAAGAAGTGATTATAAACACAAAGGCACATGTTTGCAAACCCCATCATTTAATATCCTAACGGATTCTCTTTCTCTTCATTTGCTTCTCAAAGATATTCGATAAATGGGTAACAGTTTAGGCGGCAAGAAAACGACTAAAATCATGAAGATTGACGGTGAGACTATTAAACTCAAAACTCCGGTGACGGCGGAGCAAGTCTTGACAGACTTTCCCGGCCACGTTGTGTTAGACTCTGAATCCGTTAAGCACTACGGTGCTCGAGCCAAACCACTCAAGGCGAAGCAGAGGTTGGAGGCAAAGAGGCTGTATTTTGTGATAGAGCCAGTGAAAGAAGAGTTTCCTCCAAGAAGGGTAAGATCAGGAGTTCATGTAAGTGCAAAGCAGAGGCTTGAGAGCCTCATGCTTGCAAGGAGATCCTCTTCCGATCTCTCTATACTCAAACCTGCAGGAGGATGGACGACGACGGAGGAAGAAAGAGGTTCAGTGAGGAGGGTGAAGGTGAGAGTTTCTAAAGCTGAGCTTGAAAAGCTAGTTAAGGAAGGAGCCACTGAGGCTGAAGCTTCACACAAGATCGCAGCTCTCTTTATGGCTAAACAGAAGCAACAGCACCATCAAACATCAACCATCCAACCCACCGCCTCAGGACCTAAATCCCGTCTCGTGAGTTTTTTTTCTTCCTTTTTTTGTTTTTTTTATTATATTTGAATAGTATTTTCTAATAGTTATATAATATAAATCAGTATAATATAATTTCTATCAATAATATAGAATAAACATCTATTTTAAAATATTTGTTTTAAAACTATTGAAAAAGCAATACAGTATTTGCAAATAGTTCAGAGTTTAGTGACAGGCGGTAAGTTTACATCAGGCAGCTCATTTGCACAATTAAGAATTGAGTCTCCCGCCTACATTAAATAGAAATTTGGCTATTGAGCCAACCTATTATAATCTAATATAATTTGTCGTTGACAAAAAAAATTATACAATATTTTTGACGAATTTTTTTAATCAATCAAGAATTATAGGAATTTTTGCATACACAAAATGAGTATATTATGAAATAGTTTTGAAGTCTGAGAAATATAAGGAATTACATACTTGGAACACTAAATTTAATGCAAAAGTGATAGTTATCTAATAAAACATGGATATTAATGAAATAATAGCATCATAGAGTGGTCAAAATTTGCATGCTTTTTGTTTTACAGCTTTCAATACTGTTTCCACACACAAAAATGATTGGAAGAAATGATACAAAATTATTTATTATCATCAACTAATTATACAATAATCTAAATTTCTGACTGAGAGAGTGACGTTTGCAGAAACGAGTGAGTTTCATGGCGCAAAGAGAAGGAGTGAGCGAAATCACCGTCGCTTGAGTTTATTTGGACCAAATTTAATTAGTTATAATATTATATGTGAATATGTATGTATTAGTCTGCTTCCCAACGTTTCTGCAATTTCTATGTAAATATCAAATGCAGAAACTTTTGAGAGAAAAGCTTATTTGCATTACATTCTTCAATTTCTGTAATCTTTCAGAGTTTCTTATTATTTGATTCCCTTTCTCTCTATGCTCGTTTTGTCCTTCTTCCCACCTTGAGAGCCAACTCTGTATCGATCTTTAAGGATATGTCCAGAGCTTTCACTGAATGCGTTAAAGCTCCGCTGTATTCATGCATCTTCTTTCAGTTTTCATTTGACTAAACAAGACTTATTGTATCAATCAGAATCAAAAGAAAGTTTCACCTGCTAATGAATGTCACTCCACTCTGTCCGATCTTGTGTACAGTCTCAAGGGTAACATTGCCTGAAGCCTGCATCATGAGATTAGAGTCAGTCAAGAGAGTTTCACTGCAGAAACATGAGATGTGTCATCTTTCTTTCTAACACGCACCTCTGTCTCGAATTTCCCTTTGATCAGCTCTACCGCATCTTTAAGCATTGTGACATCAACGTCTCCATTCTCTAACGGTACAACCATATTATCCAGCATTATTCTCGTTAGCCGAGTCACAGATCCACTAGCATACTCTAATACTTCCTTCACTTCCTCAAGCGTCCGCGTCTCCACCTTCAAGTGGATATAGATAGTATATTACAACTTGTTTCGCTTCTTAACTTGCTGCCACTAAAAGCGTTAGTTTATTTACCTCTACATCCATTTCCAGATTCTTTTGCTTTAGATATTCGTCCACAGATTTCATGGCATTCACTATACCTCCTGCAGCTGAGATATGGTTATCTTTTATCATCACCATGTCAAATAATCCCATCCTATGATTCTTCCCTCCACCAATCAGCACCTAAGCTAAGCAAGAAAACTTGAGGTGTATCAAATGAAATCTCAGAATCTTAAATAAGAGCAACCAACGTGTCCCAGTGATTAAGGTCTGAAATAGGTAAAACAAGTGTGGAACTTACGGCCCATTTATCAACTAATCGCAAACCAGGAGCAGTTTTCCTTGTCTCCAGTATATGTGCAGGGTATGCAGCATCTGCCATTAACTGCACGAAACAAGCTCATCAGCTAAACTCTCCACCACAACTTGAAACAACAAAGGAGAATCATGAACCTCCACAGAATATGGAAAACAAACATATCAATCAGCTGAACACAATTCACTGCGCTATAGAAGCAAACAACAAGTGTGTAGCAATCAGTATATTAGCATTAAGATATAAGACCACTATATTCATAGGAATACTTAAGGATCTATAGAGGTAACAAAAAGACCTTGGTAAGGGTTGCAATTCCACTCATCCTCTGCATAAAGTTGAGCACAACTCTTTCAGCAACAACAATTTTATGTGCATTCCCTGATACTTTTCCAAATTTTAATCCCTTACGAACATAATCTCCATCTTTTCGCATCCATTCAACCTGACATTCAACACTAAACACTTAACCACAAGACACATACAACCAAATTTCTTCCCCATAATGAGTTGTGATTAGAAATTGAGAGGAAACCTTCAATGAGGGATCAACTTGTTCAAAAATCATGTCAGCAAAAGCAATTCCAGCAACAATACCATCTTCTTTGGCCAAAAAATAAGCTTCCACTTCCATATCAAACGGTATCGTTGCCAAACACGTTACATCTCCTTCACTCAAACCAATTCACGAACTCAATCTCACAAAAATTAAAAATAAAATTAAAAAATCTCAATCCCTTTTAGAAATGGTGAAAGAACCTGTATGACCAGCATCTTCAGCTAAAGCTAGTTTGATAACGGCTTTCAAATCGTATGTGGGATGTGAAGGAGCCTTTATCGCCATGGATCCAGGTGAAACTCCTTCGGCCGTTTTAGTACCAACAGCAGACATTTTGACAAAGCTCCTGAAACAATTTAGATCGGGTTTAGGTAGAGACACTCAGAGAAATGAATGGAACCTAAAGAGAGACAAAAACTAATAGGGTTTTGTTTAATTCTGAGATAAACCTTTGAATAGCGTACAATTGAGGCGACAGAAATCGAGACACAGAGATCATTGCAGAAGACTGACTCGAGTATGTTTCTTTCGCTGTCGTGCCTCTCTTAAATATTAAACAAAGACTTGGTTAAACGACGAACTATTGGGCTTTACATGTCTTCAGAGAAGCCCATTTAAAAACAAGGGAGATATGTCTCAGTAGGCCCATAACAAGTAAAGGCCCATAACAAGTAAGGAAGTCAAAGTCAAACAATAGAAAGAAGAAGTGATTATCATCACCTATAAGAAGAATGTTATGATCTTCAGTACCTTCTTCACAGCCTAATTCATGATCTATCAAACTCATTTTCATGCGTTTCTCTACCATCTTCCGTCACCGGAGCTCCGTCAAGCTACTTCACTCTCTGCCCCGAGCAAGACCCAATAAGCGATTCTTCCAAAAACCCAAGACACCAGATGATCTCAGGGTTTATACAAGAGACATTGTATCCAGCATCTACAACATTCTCAAGTACTCCACTTGGGAATCTGCTATAGAACAGCTCCCACATCTCCGTGTCAGATGGGATTCTCATATCATCAACCGTGTCTTGAAAGCCCATCCTCCGATGCAGAAAGCTTGGCTCTTTTTCAACTGGGCTGCTCAAATCAAAGGATTCAAACACGACCACTTCACTTACACCACCATGCTCGATATCTTCGGTGAGGCCGGTCGGATCCAATCCATGTACTCTGTCTTCCACTTGATGAAGGAGAAGGCTGTGCTGGTTGATACGGTGACTTACACATCGCTGATTCATTGGGTTTCAAGCTCCGGAGATGTCGATGGAGCAATGAGGTTGTGGGAGGAGATGCTAGATAAAGGCTGCGAACCTACCGTTGTATCGTACACGGCTTACATGAAGATACTTTTCGCCGATGGGAGGGTGAAAGAAGCTACTGAGGTGTATAAAGAGATGTTACGGTCGCGAGTATCTCCGAATTGTCACACTTACACGGTTTTGATGGAGTACCTCGTTGACACTGGTGAGCCTCATTCAATGCACACTAACTGTTTTTTAAAATGCCTAGCTGAAAATCGACTTCTTTTGCTTTTGTGTTGATCATTTGAAATAAATGTGTGGAGTAAACTTTCTGCCGCTGCAGAACATGAATATTGTTTGTTCCCTGGAATCTGGTTTCTGAATTGTTTTTGTAGCCATGATGATGAATGTCTTAGTATTTTCATTTGATTTGCAGGTAAATGTGAAGAAGCCTTGGACATTTTCTTTAAAATGCAAGAAA
>JAKUCM010000465.1:0-46472 GCA_023374145.1 Lepidium sativum
GAGAGAGAGAGATTTTTCCTCCCTTAAAAAATAGAGTTAATATCGTGCGGACCATGGTCTAAATCAGATATTAAACTGATAAGAACATATACTACATTTGTGTTAGAACGACCAAATGTTCAGTAAGCGATGTGGGACTTAAATCAGCAAAATGACTACAAGATTGAAATCACAAAAGTAGGATTGCTCCTTTGTTCCTCTGATCTCAACGTCTAACTGTCTAAGCTTGACTTTACTTGAAGATCTACCTGATAAAATACAACGTGCATCTTCTTGGACATATCTCACACGGCCATTCATCTGCTCCAACTGTTTCCTTGAAATACTTCTGACCTAAACCATCAGGAGTGACCCACCCATCTAGAGTCTTAAACATATCGTCTAGAATCTCTGAAGGAAGTCTGATTCCGGGATGTATCACCCTATCACAATACAACACCGAATGTTAAGTTCGAATCACTCAAAACCTGCAAAACGGCTGCATTGTTTAGTTGAAAGGACTTTAATCTCAAATATTGTTGCATCTTTCGGGTTACAACAAACAGAATATGTATTAAGCATTTCTTTTCTGTCAACGAATAACTATTGGATCGACGACAGCTCAATCCATAGCCTAAGTTTTTCAAATAGAGCTAGGTGGAATTCGAACTCACCTCCTGGTGCCTAGCTAGGTGGACCACATGGCGAATCGGTATTAAGCTTAGTTGCTTCTTTCTGTAGTTTTTGTTTGTCATTTGCGTGAACTGTAGATGGATATACCATCATTGTCAAACAATGGAATCTTTTATGAGAAGTTTGATCCATATTTCACCAACGTCAGGACAAAGGCCAGGTAGGTGTTGCAGAGGGAAGATGATCTTAATGAAATTTGGGATTACTGAGCCCTTTGATAGTGAGTTCCCAATCTACTCGAGGATTTTTCTTAAGATTCTGATTGATAGTATTTGGCTTCTTTTACAGTTCAAGGTATAGAAGAACATATGCTAGCTGAAGATAATAAAATCACTTTGGAAACAGTTAAGTTATCTTTAACCATCAACTTTTTTTGTAGTAATTCTTGTTTGGGTAAGTTTAGTGTATGGTTGATTCGTAGAATAATTTTGGCATTATAAAGTTGATATCACATAATTGAAAAGTTACAGAAGTAAAGACAACAGACATCCAGAAGTTGTTGTTTAACAATACCAAATTGATAAGCATAGTGAGAGAAATCCAAAGAAGAACTATATTAACCAGGTCCGACTTTAGGGATGTCGTAGTGCTCACTCATGTTCGCTAGATACTGATTGAAATCCTCAATCCTGTTGCGGTGAGACTTGTTCGCTTCCTTAGCTAGCTTCTGGACATCCAATCTCTGTTTCTGTTCTATGTAACGCCTTTCTGCAGGTGTTAAGTGATCATCATCGTGCTGGAACTTCGCATCTTCGCTCGCATTTTCACTCCCACCTGTTTCTTCATCTTCTTCTCCTTCAATTAATTTACCCAAAGCTTCTGTGCCTTCTCCTATACTCAAAGCCGATATAGCCAATCAACATATTAAGTTTCCTTTGTTAAGTCATGAGAAGAGAACAGTCATGTCTTACCTTCTATGAGTTCATGTTCGGTAAGTTTAACAGCTTCTTCTTCCTGTTTCTTATGCTTCTTCTTCTTTTTCTTCACTCCACCTGCTTTCACATCCAAAGCCTTCCCTTTTAGCTTTAGCTTCCCACCAATCACATTTTCGTATGCTGACATCTCTTCGCTAATAGTAAGATCATAGTACCACAAAAACATAAATTTAGAATTGCATATTGAAATCCAAGAATGAGATTTCCAGACACTTAACTCAGAAACTTTCTCATTAGTAGGGTTCACTAACACGCAAAATTATGACAGATTGTTCAGTAAGAACATAAAAGCACAAAACATATATATATATATATATATATATATATATATACAAATTGGAAGCCAAAAATGTAATTTTCAGACATAAAAGTTTGAAAGCTCAAAAATTGGCGACTTCTTCAGACATTGGTAAGGCAAAACTACCCACTAAGCAAAGGGAGAGTAAAGCAGCAGTAAAAAAACTAATATTTATTTTATAAAGCTCCAACATTAATAAGTATGCTCAGATGAATACAAATTTATGATCAATCTGCTAAGCATACTTTCCTTCCCAGAGAATCGATCAAAGATACTAGACCTAAGCCTTAAACAGGAGTCAGGGTTATGGAATCGAATAAGAAGCCATTACATAAACCGTGTAATTCGCAAAAAGCTTTTGCAGATCTATAGTGTACACCTAATAATTAACAGAGAATCCATAAACCCGAAGAAAAATCTCCATGATTCCCATTCAAAGAAAAACGAAAGAAATCCAGAAGCGCAATACTCGAAGCTGAAGCATGAATAACTCAAAACCCTAATCAAATCAATCACCTGAAATCGAAAGATGATTGCAGAACGCGAGAAAGAGACCGAGGAGATTTTTCAAAAAGATGTAATACAGTGTAGGGGCTTATTTACAATTTATCAACGTAAATGGCCTTTCAAACGAAAGCCCAATGGGCCTTTTTTTTTTCCTCCAGCTATATAACGATGTCGTTTTGTTATCTTTCTTACGCTCGCTTTTTTCCCCACTACGAAATAGTAAGGGCTTTCAAATTGGTTCTCCTCTGCAAATCGAAGTCGAGGAGACCAGATATTCGAATTAACGCATTTGAAATTGGTTCTCCTCTTTTCCTTTCTTCGGAAACCCTAACTTCCGTCGCCGGAACTTTTGCCTAGGCCTTTTGTTGGACTTTTGTTTTCATCGTTGTTTAAATTGAAAAGAGTAAATGACAGTATCCTCAAGTGGAGAGCTCTTAAGCCGGTGGAAAAGAATTGAGGAAGACGAAGAGGAGAATGAAGATTCTGATCCTTCTACAGTACGGCTTCTTAACCAGCGCAAAGAACAATGGTTCCTTCTATATCTCTCGCTTGCTCTGATAAATAGTTCATTGTTACATTTACTAAAATCAGATAATCAGACAAAATTCGGCTATTACATTGCTCATATCTTAGTCCGTCCTGACGTTTGTTTTCTTTTCTATCTTCTCTAGGTTTACAGATGCATTCAGTTTATTGATATCTTTGCCGAAAGATACTCATATTTGGTGTGGAAATGGGGATGTAATGGGACCTCTTCTGGAGACATTTTACAATTTCTTCAAAGATGATAGAGATGATTCTCCACTCAAGGTTTTGTGGAAGAGAATATCCGAAGAAATGCGGCTTTGTGCCCAATGCATTTGTCAGCACCATCAGACTCAAGAGATGTATGAAAAAGAGTATGAGTGTTCTTCTGTTGGTCCTCTACTTGCTGTGTTGCGAAAACTTGATGAGGAAAGAGTGACTCGGCACTTGCAAGAGGTCAACTCGAGAATAGAAAAAGGAACATATGATGCAGATCATCATCATGCAGAAGTTGTTAGTGTAATGTATGAGGTACTGTAGTATATCTTCTCTGAGTTTTGGTAATTCGCATTTTCTTTTACCTGAATGATGTCTCGATTGTTATATTCACTGATGAATCATTTGCGTTATCACCTGACTCTGATGATCTAATTTGCGTTTTTCTGTTCACTTTAAATCCTTATGTCATATCTATGGTATACATCCTGGGCTTGGCAAAATAACTTGTTCGCCTTTGTTTTGGTGTCAGGTTTTGATGTTTCCGTTCTTCTTTGATGACATGTCCTTGTGCGCTGAGTTTGAGAAATTTATAGAGTCAATTGACAACATTCACGAGCTTGCATTTGCTGAGAATCAAGAATTTCCGGTATGTTCATCTGCAGAGGAGAGCTTATTGTCTTACCTACTAAACTAAATCTCTCTGACATGGTATATATACATATTTCATATTTCTAGGGTGTGTATGCACTCCTTTTTCTCAATAGAAGGGTGCGTATAATTGGCTATCGCTTGGCTAGGGCCATGGGAAAACTGAGGTAATTCATAGCTAATTCTCTTCTCAGGACTGTCGTTAGTGCTTGTGAAATTTTGCTAGCTATCATGTATGTGATAATATCTGCATGGCAGGTCAGCAACCCAGTTGGAGCGCCTCCAGCCATTGCTCAAGAAATTCATTGGTATATTGGAAATGGAGGGACTACCTTCTGTATCTCAGGAACCAAGGCCGAGAATTTATCTAGACCGCTCATCTATATGGCTTGGGATGACATCATTGTAAGAGTTAGTGACTAAATCTACCCTTATATTTTACTCCTTTTACTGTTTTTCAATACCTTCCTTCATTTGCTGATTCCTGAATCTTGTTGCTTCTTAAAGGCTCGAGTTCTTGGAAGGCCCTGCTTTTGAAGAGGGGATACTGGAACCGTATCCCATTTTTGTTGATACAGTATTAAATCATATAAGTGGTGATTCACCTGAATTTTCTCTGGCTGCTAATTGCCTAAAAGAGCTATTTAATACACTTGGTATGGTAACCAGCTTCGTTTTGTAAAGTGTAGTTTATCTTGAAGCTCTATATTATAATAGTTGACACATTCACATATGATGTCTCAAAGGTTGTAAGCTCTGGCTTAGGTCTACCTTGTCCCCAAGCGTGATGCGGAACACATTGTTGGGTCAGTGTTTCCATACAAAAGCTGAGAAGATCCACAAAGCAATTTTTGATCTATTCCAGCCATTGTTACAGGCAAGCTTGCTTATATTTGATTTCTATAATAAGATTAAGATGATTTAATTTACTCACTGTGCCCTATTATGCATATCATGTTTGTCCAGTCTCTTGAGGCTTTGCGAGATGGTGAGCATGAAAAGCAACGTAGACACTTTCTCTACTTTCTTCTTCATCAAGTCCCAGTCAGCAGTAACTTCAGTGTTTTAGCAAGAAGAATTGGTCACAAGGTAGTTCTAGTTTGTACTCACTAACACACTTCTATGACAATTTTTATCTTGGAATGAAGCTCTTTTATTTTCTTGTCTTCACCAAACGTTGGATTTTATTTTCAGATTGCTCTTCTTATTGTACTCAGAGGTTACAAGATGAACCCACCTTGCCCTCCTTTTGAGTGTGCACACATGTGGTTAGCATAACTGGGCCTATCTTTTCTTTTGCAGCTGTTTGTTGTGTCTGTTAATGTTTCATCCTTGGTTTTGAATTTCTTTCAAATACATTTGCGACTCAATACGTTTCAGTTTTCATATGACATGAGGGATAATAATCAAACGATTCTTGATATATATATATATATATATAATAAATATATATTGGCCGTGTTTTTGCCCCACAATTTGCATGTTGCTATTTCTAGATGCTTGTTATCGTGATAATCCTATGTGGAGAAGACATAAAGATCACAAAATTATGCTTGCAGCATGTCTTTTTCAGTGCTGTGTTCGATGTATTTTCCCATTCATTTTTGTATGTTAGATAAGTAAAATACTTTTTCTCATAGACATCTCATGATAATCGATTGATTTGACAGGGGCCCATCTCTTGTGTCGTCATTTAAAGATTCTTCACTTCATATTTCATTGCGACAACCTGCTATTGATCTCGTCCAAGCTATATTGGTATCTGATGCAGCGGCCTTACTAGCTTCGCTGCTACGTACTAATATTGGTAAATATATGGGCACTGAGGTGCAAAATGATGATGATGACAGTACTGTTCCCTTTTCCCATACTGCCGAAGATGTACGTGATCGACCTTGGAGTGACTTTACCCAACAGAGCAATATTACTCTTGAGGAGTGCAAAGAATGGATGTGCATTCCAATGCTGTGGATTACTACTCTTACAAATACCAATCTTCTAAACCTTCCAGTATCGCTATCCCAAGCAGTATTTTGGTCTCGTTCACGTTTTTGTTTGGTGGAATCTGAAAAGATTGATGAAACGACTGTCGATATAGAAACTTGGCTTTCATCTTTTGCTGTTGAAATCAAAGGCACGCTTGGATGGAAGGTAGCAACAGGATCTGATGATGGGGGACCAGGAAAGGAGTCCAAAAACTCTGTGAAAGTATCAAAGATGTGTGTTATGTTAATACGGACATTGAAGAGGTATTTTTCCATTTCATTGTCGTGATAGGAAAGCTGTTAAGTCTCATAATGCTGTTTACTAGTGAGGCTTTTGGTTTTTAATATTTTGATTTTGTAGATTGACCACTTGTTATCTGCTCCAAATGAGTGAAGACTGTCAAAAACAGTGGACCTGGGTTCCAGGAATGGGAGAAAGCTTCATTCTTTCTCTTTCAGACCCAGACGATGTACGTAACGACCTGAAATGATTGTTGGACTATCTCAAGAGATGATTACTTGGTATTTATAATTCTCTATTTGGTTCAACTGTGTGTAAAGTTGAGCAAAGTCTAGTGTTGTTTTCTTAACAGAATATAAGGCAGTTTGGAAAGTCTATGTTGGAACATGTTTCACATACCAGAGGTCTGTCTTGCGGGCTGAAGTTTCTCTGCTCTCAAAGTTCAAACCTCCATTCTGTTTATTCTGGAGTTAGACATGTTTTACAGCAGGTAGGCAGCAGCTAATTTTCCTTCAACTTATACGAGGATATGCATATCATAAATGCACTCACTATCCACTCTAAAGTCTGCCTCATGGAATGCATGTTTAGTACCAATTTGCATTTTATTTTTGCTCTGTACGTCTTGTTATTCTTAAGCTTTAGTCTTTGCTGAGGCTACAAATCGTCCACCCTTTGCACTATATCAACTGAAAGTCTAGGCTGAGCATTTCACAAACTATTTGTGAGGTTCAGTTCCTAATCATGAATGTCTACATTTTTCTCCTGCGAGATTTATGTCTGTCTCGCAACTGCTCTTATATCTGTTTTCCTGTTTTGGCAGGTCCATTTGAGCTCTGTCCTACAGAGATTTCAAATCCTGCACCATTTTTTCTTTTTATTATTGAAGTTGTTGAAGGAAGAGTATGTGGCCAATATTGACGGAGTGAAGAGTTCGGCAGGGGGTTTCTTGAGGCAACCTGACTTTAATTCTTTGCTTGTGAGTGAGGGCACATATCCCTTGGTTGCTAGCTCGGAATTGCTGAGGTTTCAGTACTTGCTGGCAGAAGCTGCGTGGGGTGCGATAAGAAAGTGCTTAGTTGAGGGAAAGACTTTCATCCATCAAAGTCTTTGCCAGGTATTGTTCGAAAGTTCTCGTGGTGATGCTTGGTGATATTTCGATTGCTTGTTTTTTATTCTACCGTCCTTCTTAGTTGTCAGCTTTGAGCCGTATGTGCTTTGTATGAGTTGAGTCTGGTTTTCTTTGCTAAAGTTCCATTCTATCTAATTTAGCAGATGACATGTGTACGTTTGCTTGAGATTCTTCCTGTCGTTCTGGGAAAATTTAGAGTAAGCCATGAAGAGTCCTTTGATACTAGAGGAACTTTGAAAGACGTATCTGATCATAAATGGCTTCGTGATTTCATTGACTGGGGAAGGTCACAACTAAAAGTTGTTGTTGCGTACTGGAGACGAGCAGTAGAGGCTTTGCTAGACATCTTACAAGGATCAAAGAGTGACGCCTGTTCCTTGGCAGTCCAGGAAATCAGACATCTTCTATCATCTGGTAAGTGGTTTCCTGCTTGTCAATAGTTTCTGATTGGCATTTTAGAATTATTTTTATCAGGTGATACAATTCATATTTCCCGTCTTTGTTTCAATTCAGATGATGTTGACATCGAGCAATTAGCAGAACAAATCTCACGCCTTGTTGCCAAGGCAAATGAGTGGCAGATTCTTGAACCTGTTGACGCTGTAGGCAAAGTACTAGATAATATGGTGGACCTAACAGTTGATGAGACAGAAAAGGAATTTTTGAAGAATTTACCAAGTCAGCATAAGTTTCATCAAAGTAATATCAATAAAACTCTTCTACCTAACAAAAGCAGCTCACAGGTCACTCTGAAGAAGAGTACTTCTAATATTGATGCTTCGAAGCTTTCAGCGTCAGTTCTCTCAGAGGGAGATGTTACAGATAGCTCCACCAATATTGTTAGGGATCTTCCCACCACAAACGCTGTACCAAGCAAGGATGCTGGTATGAGTAGGAACGCAGAAAAAAGACATACTGTAGAAGATCCTGTTTCATCTGAAAACCTAGCTAATCTGAAGAAGCCTTCCAATGAACTCCTCCCTCGTGGAACTTCGAAAGAAGCCCAGAGATCTAGTGTTCCCAATGCAAAAGGCGTGGAATTGAGAAAGGTTGTAATTGAGACGGAGGTTGATCCACTGGACTTGGCACTTAAATCATTGAAACTGCAGTCATTACCCCTGACAAAACCAGGGCCAATTGCTCCCAAAAGACAAGTCATTCAACTTTGTGCACCTGTCAATAAGAAATCCGATCGTTGGCAGAGGCAAGAAGCCGGATTCAAAAGATTCAGACCACCAAAGCTTGAAGATTGGTTTAGAAAGATTTTGCAAATAGACTACTATGCAATAGTAGGATTGGCATCAGCAAAGAAAGATGAAAATCAGAATGTTGGAAAGTTTAGGGAAGTTCCTGTGCGCTTTGATTCACCTGAGCAATATATACAGATTTTTCAGCCGTTGGTTCTGGAGGAGTTTAAGGCACAGTTGCAAAGTTCCTTTCAAGAGATATCGTCACTAGACGAGATATATTATGGTGTTCTGTCAGTTTTATCGATTGAAAGGATTGATGATTTTCATTTTGTTCGTTTTATGCAAGACGAAAATGATGGCTCCAACTCGAAGAGTTTCTCTGAGAATGATTTAATTCTGTTCACAAAAGAACATCCAGAAAACAGTACTGTTAGTATTAATATGATGGGAAAGGTATGTGGTATTTTGTCTTGCTTGCATGGGCTTGATAAAGTAGAATTATGAATGCAACCATCATGCTACTGTAGCTATTCAGTGTACTCTGAGGGCTGGTCTGGAGCTTCACTGGAATTTGATTTACTTAGGTTTTATATAAGTTAAAGTTGAAGCCATCATTTTCAATACTTGAACACATTTGTTGCATATATACAATAAGATAGAAGAATTAGGATGAAGATTAATTACCTTGCTGTTTCTTAGGTGGAAGGACGGGAATGGGATGACAAAAAACGCTCCAGCATTTTGAATGTACGCTTGTATCTTCTGAACGCGTCTTCACGCCTGAATCAAGCTAGAAGGAATCTCTTGGAACGTAGCCAGTGGCATGCAAGTCGCATTCTCAACATTGCATCTCAAATTCGAGAATTTCAAGCTTTGTCATCCATAAAGGATATTCCTGTACTTCCTTCGATTTTAAGTCCTATGAGTAATTCTAATTATGATTCCGAAGTTAAAAGATCAGATCTGCGTACACTACCACGTCCGCTACAGCAAATACTCATATCATCTTTTAATGAGAGTCAAATCCAGGCTATTAGTGTTGCTATTGGCTCATCCAATTTGATGAGAGATTTTGACATTTCACTAATTCAGGGTCCTCCAGGTTAGTTATTTTCTCTCCTTGTCAACAATAACCAATTTATGTGTAATATGTTTTGATAGAGAGGGTAGCACTAAATAATGATCAGTGTCTGTAATCTTGAGCTTCAACGAATGCAATTTTTTTTTGTTTATTTAGGTACTGGCAAGACTCGCACTATTGTTGCCATCATTAGTGGTTTGCTTGCATCCGTTATACATAAAGCCAGTGACAAGGGCAATTTTGACCAAGATCATAGTTCAACTTCTAGACTGAAAATGAATCCGAGTGTCGCTATTGCAAAGGCATGGCAAGATGCCGCTCTGGCTAAACAGCTAAATGATGATGGGGAAACAAATAAAAAGGTAACGGAGAAGATTGGTAGGGGAAGGGTGCTGATTTGTGCTCAGTCAAATGCTGCAGTTGATGAATTAGTTTCAAGAATAGCCAGTTTAGGCATATATGGCAGGGATGGGAAGATGTTCAAACCTTATCTTGTGAGAGTTGGAAATGCAAAAACTGTTCATCCAAATTCAATGCCCTTCTTTCTGGATACCCTTGTTGATCAGCGTTTGGCAGAGGAGAGAATGCGGATTAACGAATCTAAGAGTAATAAGGGTGGAGGTTCTTCTGCATTACTGCGCTCTAATCTAGAGAAGGTCGTTGATCAGATCACACATTTTGAAGCTAAGCGTGCAAACTTAAATCAGGAAAGCTTAGACGCCAAAGATAAGCTGGGGACTGAACACGACAATAAAGAAGATGATGGCAAGCCAATGTCTGATGCAGAGCTAGGAATAAGATTGCGGAGGTTATATGAGCAAAAGAGAAAAATTTACAAAGATCTTGGTGCTGTTCAGGCTCAAGAGAGAAAAGCTAACGCTGAAATTAGAGCATTGAAACATAAGTTGCGAAAGTCCATTCTTAAAGAAGCTCAAATAGTTGTTACAACACTAAGTGGTTGTGGAGGAGACCTGTACAGTGTGTGTGCCGAATCTTCATCAGCCCATAAATTTGGCAGTCCATCTGAAAATAATTTATTTGATGCCGTAGTGATTGACGAAGCAGCTCAGGTAAATATTCTACATGCTTATTTTGGCGTAGGTATTCTTGCCACAACTCATCAGTACTTTGTTTTTGTTGCTTTACAGGCTCTGGAGCCTGCTACCTTGATTCCACTACAGCTGTTAAAGTCCAGAGGAACAAAATGTATAATGGTGAGAATTGTTCACTTGTGTCACAGAATATTTGATCAAAGCAGCAGATTTATCTAATAAAGACGCTTACTATTACAGGTTGGAGACCCAAAGCAGCTTCCAGCAACTGTTCTCTCAAATGTTGCAAGTAAATTTTTGTATGAATGCAGCATGTTTGAACGTCTACAAAGGGCTGGGTATCCTATCCTTATGCTTACCCAGCAGGTGCACTATATACTTTTTTTTTATTTTATTTTAGAAGTTTTCCTTTATCACTATTTACTCTTTGTTGTGTTTAAATGATAAAAAGTTTGATTTATACTGAAAAAGTGTGTCTGGAATTTGGGCTTACACTTTGTCTGCTATAAACAGTATAGGATGCATCCAGAGATTTGTCTATTCCCGTCTATGCACTTCTACGACAACAGATTACTAAATGGTGTTGACATGTCAAGCAAATCAGCCCCGTTTCATGAGAGCCATCATCTTGGTCCATATGTTTTCTATGATATCGTTGATGGCCAAGAGAATCGAAGTGGGGATTCTAGCTCTGTGTGCAATGAACAAGAAGCTGAAGCTGCTGTTCAACTGCTTAAATTTTTCAAGAAGAGGTCTTTAATCATCTTAAGCTTTCAGTTCGCACATGTTGTAGAAGATTTTTATAATATTATCTCTCTCACTGGCTAAGCTCGGTTCTTACAGATATCCGTCTGAATTTGTCCCTGGAAGGATTGGCATAATTACTCCTTACAAACGTCAGCTTGCAGTTTTGCGCTCGCGTTTCACTGGTGCATTTGGGGCTCAAGTAACAGCAGATATGGAACTGAATACTGTGGATGGCTTTCAGGGCAGAGAAGTTGACATATTAGTGTTATCAACTGTCAGAGCTACGAATTCTGCTCCTGATGGGATCAATCAAAGTCGGATTGGTTTTGTTGCAGATGTTAGACGTATGAATGTTGCTCTCACAAGAGCCAGACTCTCCCTTTGGATTTTGGGTAACACACGAACCTTGCAAAGAGACCGCAACTGGGCTGCTCTGGTGAAAGATGCAAAAGAAAGAGAAGTCATCATACCAATTAAGAGACCATACAACTACATGTTTGGCGAGAAAAAGACGGAACAGAACCATCTTGAGAATCTTCCAAAGAGCTATCCTGAGTCTGAGATACAGCATTCATACCGCAAAGAACAGAGAGCAGAGACATCTTCTGATAGAAAGATGAAGAAATCTGATAAAGATGCTGTGCCTCTCTCATCAAAAAGTTCAGAGAGCAAGCGCAGCAGACGAAAAGCGAAAGAAGAAGCTTCTTCTCAAAGGGAAAAACTGGCTGCAACTAGTGAGAATGTAAAATCCGAAGTTAATCCTAGACGGAACCAAGAAAAGAAAGAAAAAATGAAAAGAGAGAAAAAGAGTGCGACACCGACGAATACAGATGTAGATGGTTCGAAGGATGAAGATCCACATGCGTTGAAAAAATCTAAGAAGTCTTCACCAAAGCTTGACGGTAACAAGTGGGCAAATTCCACTGATGAAACTGGACAGAAAGATAGACAAAAAGACAAAGGCAGTGCGTCTAATCAAGGAGGTGTTGAAGATATGATATCCAAACGAAGACAACAGCGTGAAGCTGTTGCTGCCATTCTTAATTCATCTCTGATTCCTTCACATAAGCCCAAACCTCCAAAGCGACCATTGTCCCCTAGTTTAACCACATACAGTCACACAAGACCGCCTAAGGCGATCAAAGGCAAGTATTTTACTCATATCTAAACTTTTCATAAATGATGTTTTACTTCATATCTACAATGTCTTAATGCTGAAACCTTTCACTTCACTCTTCTCATTTGCAGAGTCGGCCAAGAACAACAGTAAACAATAATGACAAAACTGAATTCACAAATGTTATTTCCCACAATCGTGAACCAGTTTGGTAATTGCCTGTTCTCTGAGTAAGTTTCAGACATTTCTCTGGCATAGGTTCTCGCATGTACGAACTCTGAAACTAAGCCGTAAGAAATTTTTTTGGCTATGGAATAGTGAATAGGCCAGGCTTAAAATTTTTTGGTAACTCCAGTGTAAATATAGTTTTTATATACATTTTGTACCCAAAACAAACGCGGGTACCAAGCATGTAAGAATGAACTGTTCGCTTTGACTGTTAAGAGTAGGTAACAATACAGATAAAGCAAATCTTGGGTTTCGTTTCTCTTGTGATGGGCCGAGAAGAGGAGGAACATGTCAAGTATCTGTATCTGGTAATAGAATCGCGTCTTGCAGAATTATTACACGAAAGTGCTAGTGTGGGACAATCAAAATAGTAAAAGCAACTCCATTTTATATAGCTGTTGGTGGCTAAAATCTTCGATCGCGGGATAGTTTGGGTTCTGAGTCTATGTCTTTAAGTGTCTTTTCAGAGTCCTTTCCGGGGTTTTTAGTATCTCTTATTTGAGTTTAATATTTGGTGTTTGGGCTTAGTTTTTGGGATTTCCATACAATTATGTATTCTAACGTTGCTACTCTATCTCGGTTTCAATATATGAATCACTCGGTGGAAAGAAAAAGAAAGTAAAAGCAACTCCATTTTTTATTGATTTTGTTACTCCTTCATTAGCAAAAGTTATTGGGATGATCTTTTTTTGTAATGCGGTTTTTCGTTCCAACAGTACGAAAATTGAAGTCACTGATACTCAATATCTCTATTTCAACACCGGAAGAAAATAAATTACTCATAAGAAGTCAAATTATCGGAGGTTATTTGTTTCTAACATTTCAGGAAGCAGATGACGGATCCGTCCCGCTCTTAACGGCGGACCAAATTTGGCCAATGCTTCTGGTAACATTGGGCCAGACGGCGTTAACCCCGTTAAGTGCCGCACCAGAAGCTAACCCTAACACGAAACTCTCAAAATATCCAGGCTTCGTCTCCAGCTTCGCGTCGACGACGGCGAGTCTTCCATTAATGGCGTCGATTTTCCTGGCGTCTGTTAAAAGCTTATCCTTACTAGAGGCATTTCTGGAGGACGAAACGACTCGGACAAGCGCGTTTTGTAGGTCTTCGATGACCTTAATCGAAGCTTCAGCAGGTTCCAGTCCTCGTTTCTCGTAATGAGAGATTAGTTCCGTCGGAGTAGGGAATTTCTTCGATTTCTGCTTCTGTTCTGCTCTGTTTTCCTCCGCAGTGTTCGGTGTACCTGGTCGCTTCATCTTCTTCTCCAAAGAAACAAACGGAATTTGATTCTCCTATTTGAGAATTTTTTCAAGTATAGCTCTGGGTTGGAGTTAGAGTTTTGGAGGTGGAGCTGAAAGATAATTATTTGTTTACTATATATTTATTATATTTTAATTTCAGTTCCTTTGTGGACTTTCTGTTGGGCTTGGGCCTACGAATATAGTTAGGAAGTCAGCAGATATATCCTTAGTAAATGATTAGCGGAACAATGACTATATTGCCACCTTTTGGCAAAAGCCAATCATAACTGCCACTCTCCTATTTTTTTTTTATTTTTTATTTTTTTAATGTCTAAAACCGTGTTAAAAGACCAAAAAAATATAGTAGTTTAGCTTAATTACAAATATACCATACCCATATTCGATTCAATTTTTTAAATTCGGCCCACATAAACTAAACCCAAATTCTAACCCGACCCACCCAACTCTAAAACCTAAAACCTAAATCTCTATCAACACACGACACACGAAACCAAATCGGACTCCAACCAAATCGCGGTTCTTCTCATATTCTTCATCGAAGAAGACAATCGACGGCTTCCCGGCGAGTGTTCCACCAACGATCCGAAGAGGTAATGTATCTCTCAATCTTTCTCTATCACGAGTTTGAAACTAAAATTAGGGATTTAGGTTCGATTTTGGACTTCTCATCTTCTCATCTTTTTGGAGATTTCTTCTCATCTTCTTCGATTTCTTTGTTTGGTTTCGTGTGTTCAGTGATGGTTCTAATTAGCGATGGTAGTGGGATACGTGACACAAAAGTGAAATATAAGAGGAAGAGTAAGGGTAAGGGTAAGAGGACTAAGAACGATTTGGATAAGAAGAACGAAGAAGAAATAGTAGATGACAAAGTAGACGAAGTATATGCTTCAGGCGGTGGAGAGGAAAAGGTCGGAGATGATGGTGCTGGAGAGGAAGGAGAGAGCGGTAAAGAAGAAGATGAAAACACGCCTAAGGTACAACTGGAACAACTAGGAGCATTATTACATCTAAGATCAATTGTAAAGTTTTGTTTTTTTGTTTATTTATTTTGCAGGATATATCTCAAGATGTTTCTGTTGAAGGAGATAATGTTGAAGAAGATGAAATGAGTAAGGTACATTTAATAACTATGACATTTGTGTATTGGGACAAGTAGTACAATTAGGATCATGTATACGTTTTTTAATGGTACAAGTGGTACGACTCTGGTCATGGTGCAAGTGGTACAACTAAGATCATGTATAGGTTTTTTAATGGTACAAGTGGTACAACTCTGGTCATGGTACAAGTGGTACTGGTACAATTAGTACAAATATAAGTTCTGTCTATGGTACAAGTGGTACAACTAAGATCATGTATAGGTTTTTTAATGGTATAAGTTGTACAACTCTGGTCATGGTACAAGTGGTACTGGTACAATTAGTACAAGTATAAGTTCTGTCTATGGTACAAGTGGTACAACTATTAACGAATTAATGTATTTTTTTTTTTTGTATTTGCAGGATATTTCTACTGATGATAGCTCTGGTGATGAGGAAGATTCTCGCCCACTGCAGCCGGAAAAAATGTATTTTGAACCAAGTCAGTACACCAAATATGTTAGGATAGGAACAAGGTGTAATGTGCAACAGACGGTGGAGTTTCTAGAACAGTTTCCGGAAGAACTAAAATGGTTTAGAGAGCATGAGCAGTTTAAGCATGTGTTCCACATGCCAATACAGCGAAATCACCAAGTACAAGGCATGTGGATGCTTATGCTACGCACAGCTTGCGTCGAGGCAGAAAAAGAGTGTTGGTTTTTGGTGAATGGAAGACTGATAAGGTATTCTATCAGAGAGCACGCTCTTTTAACCAGATTCAATTGCAAAGAATATCCCGCGAACTGGGAGAAGTTTGGAGGTTTGGAATTTGCAAAAATGGTGTTTAAGAAAAGTAAAGGAATAAAGATTGGAGAAGTTGAAAACATGCTTGAGAGCTTGAAGAACAAGAAGACCTCTGGGGACAGGAAGAAGTTGGCTGTCCTTTATTTCCTATGCAAGATATTGAAAGCAAAGAATAAGTATGAACCGACTGTTGACACATTCCTTTTGAGAATTGTCAATGACTTGAGTGTTTGTGAGAAGTTTCCATGGGGTCGTTATACGTTCCATGATTGCATTGATGGGATTAAGGGGCTGGTAAAGAACATGAATGGAGTTGTGAAAACAAAAGCTCAACCTGGATTTTCTGGATTCATTATCCCGCCTGAGGTAAAACTAATTTTATTTTGGTCCAACTGGTGCAATTGTTTAGTTTTTATAGGTGGATATCGAGTTTTGATTATGGCTTTGACTCATTGTACAGATTCTGGCTTTCGAGTGTATTCGAGACCTTGGACAGAAATATCGTGAAGATGTAAGAGCAGATCCGGGTTGTCCAAGGATGTGCAAACGGAAGTTCGTTTACAGTGAAGGCAAAGGTCCTTCGTTGGATGATATAAACACTGTGCTTGGACAAACTAAGGTTAGTATTTGTTAATGAACCTTGTATTATTTGTGTTTATACCGAGTTTTAGTTTAAACTCAGGTGTGATAATTTCAGGTAATTACTAGCATCTTGGAACCTTTAGATGAGCAGGACTTGTTGAGGCGAAATGTTGAGGAAGTTAATGACGAAGACATGTGTTTAGATCCGATAGTTAGAAGCTGGAGAGATCGTCTACTGGTGCAAAGGAAGAAAATATTTTGGAAAGGTTGGCTGGAAAAGGATGTCAAAGCTCGAGCTGCAACTCTGAGCATGATCCCTGTGGATGTGGATAAGAAGGGGAACCCTGTTGAACATCTTACTCTTGAATCTGTACAGGAAATTGTCTTGAAAGAGATGGAGAAAGGGTTTGGGAAACTCATGGGGGCGCTTGGTGAAATGAGTAACAAAGTGTTTGACAGAATTGGTGTTTTGGAAACAAATATGCATATTCTCCAGAAAAACGTGGCGGGTCAGAGAAGGGGTATTGATCCAGAATATGCATATTCTACCACTCCCAACAGTGGATTTGTGTTGATCAATTGTGTGACACCAATTGAGGATATGGCACCAACTGAGGATGTGGCACCAATTGAGGTTGAGGAAGCAGGCGTAGTGATAAGAATGAAGAAGGCGGCAGTGATGAGAGTAAGGAAGAAGGCGGCAGTGGTGAGAGTGAGGAAGAAGGCGGCAGTGGTGAGAGTGATGAAGAAGGCGGCAGTGGTGAGAGTGAAGAAGAAGGCGGTAGTGGTGAGAGTGATGAAGATGGTGAAAAGATTGAGCAGGATAAAAGGACAAAGAGGAAGGACAGAGATGGTGTAGTAGAAACAAGAGCAAAGCGGGTGAAAAGAGCATCAAATAGATATACACCTCGGGATCAAAAAAAGAAGCAGAACTGATATTTTGGTATTATGGTGTTATGGTATTATGAAACATAGGATATTATGGTAGTATGGTATTTTTGGTATTATGAAACAACTTTGTTCGATTTATTAGGTTATTGTATTTTGGAACAACTAGGACATCTAAATGATTATATTTTAGAACAACTAGAACATTTAAATGATTATATTTTAGAACAGCTAGAACATTTAAATGATTATATTTTAGAACAATTAGAATATTTAAACAAGGAAAAATGACAAGAAATCGACAAGTGAAAAGGAAAAAATTAAATTGAAAAAAAAATTAAAAAAACTAAATAGGGAAAAAATTTAAAAAATTAAATAAAAATTTAAAAAAAAATCAAAATTTTTAAATTAAAATTTAAAAATTTCAAAATTTTTAAATTTTTAGAAATTTTGAAAACTCCCGCCACTCTTTGTTGATTTTTTTATAAAATAGATGTATATGTACTTTGTTGTCCAGTTGTACAATGGTCTACATAGCTGTACTTTGACAGTTTTTTAATTTTTATGGATGGACTCTATAAAGAATAAATGGTTTGTGGTTGGACTTCTGATATTCCTTATTTAATTAACCGTTAAGATGTTTCTACAATACAATATGTTCGAATTAATAGTATTCGTATCTTTCGCTTAGTAAATGTATGACAACTACATAAGAGTACTTATACAACACTAGTGTTTTCTGGAAAAACACTAGAAAATTCTCAAAAAGTTAAAAAATTCTTGTTCTATTCATTTTAAATTTTTCATTATGTGTTTTGAAACCTTTACATTGTTTAGATGAATTCCAATGGTACCAATCGAGACAAATTTGTATTAAATTGAACCAGTTGTACTAATTGAACCAACTGTACTAATTGAACCAATTGTACCAAACGAAACAAAGTTGTACTAAATTGAACCAATTGTACAAACTACCAAGTTGAACCAGTTGTACTCAGTTGGACCAACCGACAAATACACAGACAACATAGAAGTTAAGAAATTAGTAATCTTCTGGCTGCAACCACCTCTCCAAGTTTATTCTAGGGTTGTACTTGTTCTTCTTCTTACGACGACGTTCTCCGCAGGATGGAAATCGTGTCTCTTGATTTCTACCTCGTTTTGGTACAAAATTAGGAGGTAATACGCCCAATTCTTGAATTTCTGTAGGAACACTCCACTCAGACTCATGTGGAACTAAATATATTGTTTTCTCATATGCCAATGACCAAGTCTGAGTAAAATAATATTCTGAGCAGAGATCATAGATTTGGATACTTTCTTCTCTCTCAGTTTCGGGCTTCCGCATAAAGTACCTACATGCGGCTATTGCATGGACACATGGATACTTGTCTATATTAAAACATCTACAAGAACAGGTTCTCAATTTCAGGTTCACTAGATACGACTTTCCATTGACTCCTTCAACATTATATTCAAGCCGGAAGCTCTTTAGCTCTCTCAACTTCAAGCCTTTTGCAATTGCACATCGTGAGTGCAATATGTTCTCAACATAAGGTACCACTCTCTTGAAGTTCGGTGCACTAGAAGATGTTTTCCTATGTTTGTTAAACCATTCAGATATATTCTCAACAATTGCATCAATCATAGGTAGTAGGGGGTAAGCCCTTGCTTTTCTGAACACATTGTTCATTGATTCCGCGGAATTGCTAGTGTCTATGTTGTACTTGTCTCCCTCAAAATAGCACCTTGTCCATCTTTCAAACTTTATACCATCTTCCAGATATTTAGCAGTTGCAGGCCACCTACTACTAAACTCATTACACTTTCTATTAAACCCATTCTCAGTATAAGCATGAGCACAATCCTTGAATTTTTCTGCAGCTCTATCCTTGTCATTCGCTACCTTTCCTCTCACGTTTTGAGACAAATGCCAGATGCAATGCCCATGCTTAGCACTCGGGTACACCATCTCCACTGCTTTGATGATACTTTGATGTCTGTCGCTTATAAAAACCAATTTACTACTATCCGATATAACGGTTTTCAGGTTTGTAAATAACCAATTACAACTAATATCTTTCTCACTATCAATCACACCAAACGCAATGGGGTAATGATGATGGTTGAGATCTTGAGCTGTTGCAAAAACCAACATACCACCATATTTGGTCTTAAGAAAAGTTGCATCCACAACTATCACTTTCCTCATTGCCTCAAACCCTTCTATGCTAGTGCCCAATGCGATGAATAGGTACTTGAACCTCTTATCTGCATCCAATTCCACACTTGTTACTGTATTAGGATTGGCTTTCTCTAACTCGAACAGATAAGAAAACAACAATTTGTAGCTCTTTTCAGGACTTCCCCGCATCTCAGCAACATGTCGTTTTTTTCCTCTCAAAGCTGTAGAGTATGAGCAACCTATAGAAAGTTGTGTTTGTACAATATTAAAAATGCTTTTAGCTGGCGGAGTGTCCATTTGACCGGGAAAACTTTCGTGCAATAAATTTGCTACAATTCGTTGTGTGCCTCTCTGTTTAGTACTGCTAGTGCTCTCTAGAGCTCGTGAGCATGTATGCATTTTTCTGTGTACTCTAATAGTCCACAATACTGAATCCTTATCTCTAGGTGCTCGTAAATACCATTTACAACCTTTAGAAGCTTGACGACACCGTAGCATAAGTCGTCTCTTATCCGACTTAATTGTATAATATCCAAAACAGTTCTTATTTGCAGCTCTAAGAACCACATCTTGCACTGCCTGCCTCGATAAAAATTCTTGCTTTATCTCAAGATCAGTACCATCTTCCCATTCTTCAACATTCTGGAAGCGCATCAACATCCAAATTATTATTCATAGGGCAAGCCACAATCTCCAAATCATCACGTGATTCCTTCTCACAATCATCATTACCACCGTTTTCGTCAAAAAAGGTCTCCTTCATCTCATCAATAATCATCTCGTTCTGTTGTTCTTCAATAGTAACGATGCCAACATTGTCAACACTTTCCACACCATTCAATAACTCTACTTGCAAAACAGGTCTCAGCCCCTCTTTATCCAATGACATCAAATAAATCAAAACTTCCTCGTCATCTACAATATAAGTCTCTCTCCGAGATTTAGATAGCCTGTAACTCAATTTGAGCTTCCCAGTGGTTTCAACTATTCCAATCTTCCTGCAAATCTTATCTACTAACACCGAATAAGTTATCTCCACTAAAGATGAAGTCTTAAACAATATAGCAATTAGAGCATTTGTTGAAATCCATTCATGATCTTCTGAATAGCACCCTCCATACTCAAATTGCACGTGTGTGTACATGTTCCTCAACACCTTCTATATATAAGATAAAACAAAATTCATTCACGAATTACACAAAAAGTTTCAGTTGTACTTAAATGTACATGTTGTTCTGTCATCTCTAGTGTGGAGTTGTGCCTAAATGTACATGTTGTTCTGTCATCTCTAGTATGCTGTTGTACCTAAATGTACCATACAAATGTACCTATATGTACTAATTTCACGAAATCTGCAGAAAGGGTTTACGAAAACAGGTTGATTTGGGTATTCTCGTTTTGTTCCCATTTAACACGATTCAATACAACTATGAGATTATATCACAATGAGCATACCTAATCGGAACCTAATCATCACTACGAACTGACCTATTTCTTTTCTAACCAATCAAGCTATTTACATTTCAATATCTCAAAAACTGACCTATTTCTTTTCTTATTATCAGCAAGGAAGGAGGAGAGGATTGAATAAGATACCAGTCAGCAATGTGCGAGATGGATGAAGCTTCAGGTGCAGGAATAGGGAAGAAGAAAACGGACTCGACTGGTGAAATCGAAAAAAATGCAGCTGCCGTCGGGACGTCGTGAATGTTTCAGTCCCAGTGAATGAGACAAAATTAAAACCTTCTATGTCAATTAGTGTGTCTGATTAAGGTGATAAAATTGTAACCCTCTCTTTCAATAGGTGTGTTTCATTAAGGGTAAAATGGAAATACTAAAATATGAGTGGCAATTAGATTAAAAGTGTGGTAAGCTGATTATAAATTCCTAAAAAGTGGCAGTTAAAATTAGTGTCCATGATTAGCTAACATTTTGATATTCCATGTCCATGATTAGCTAACATTTTGATATTCCATGTATATAAGGCATGAACAGCTAAAACAAAAGATGGTCCAAATTCTAAACATTTTGTGCAGACCATTCATGTTCTAATTTGGTACTTTTTGACCATGTGTAAAATAAATTATATCTTTGCTAACATACCATAAATTCTTCATGTATATGCCATGAACTTTGCATGACAATCTTCTTGCCATATTTCACAAGTAATCTTAGTTTTAAAACATTACCATTGTAAGTAATATTGTATGTTTGTCCTCAGCTCAATAAGTGGGTTCTAAGGCATCTTGATTTGATCAGCAATGAATTCTTAGAATGCTCCAATAAAGAGAATATATGAAATATACAAAATCTTTTATATAGATCAATGAATCATTTCTCTTAAAAACTTAGCTAATATCCCTCATATTTGCGAGGATTCTCTCCTATTGTTGGGTTTACATAATATGTAGTTTTTTGTGTATGATTATTTTCGATTTAGTTTGTCTTATTCCTTTCGGTAAAGTGGACAACATATCTAAACTTGAAGAACCGAACCAAACCATAATAGAACTGACTAAATATTCGAATGAAGCTTAGATCTCTGTATCCGAAAAAATTGAATCTGAATCCAAACCGAATGGATATCGGAAATACCAAAATACAATATGACATCTGGAAATTATTATTCATATATGGGTTTTATACTAAGTATTCAAAATTATAATTATAAATTCTAATATATTAGTAATTTAGACTAAAATATACAAAATATTTATTTAAATTTTGAATTTTCCTAGAATTTCTAATTAAATGTTAATATCAACAACATAGTTTGGAGATGGATTTATCATTTGAGGATCTCATAAAGAACTGCGAGTATATCCACTGACACATCCAAAAAATTATTTTACGGGATTTATAAAATATATATATATATATATTTAATAAAGTATAAATTAATTGTCCTATATATAGTAAGTAGTAAAATGTGATATAATACGTCAATAATAATAAATGTCTACAAAATCACTTGGTTCCTTTATCCGGAAATTTCTTGTGCAAACGAAATAAACTAAGAAGAAGAAACAACTAGATTAATTTCAACTGCGTAGATATTGATAATATCATAATGCCCAGGGCTAATATTGCGTTTGTTGATTAAAAAGAAAAATTCCTAAAAAAGGATTATTGGAATGGTTAAAAATGAAAGGAATTTGTGAGTAATAGATGTTTTTGGGCTATTATTAGGCCATAAAATTTCTAACAAATTGAAGTTATTGGACTTAAACTAAATGAGTGGGTGTCAAATAAAACAAAAAGAAACACATGTGAATGAATCTCACTAGCTCCCAAATTTTAAGGGTGTCAATTGAACCCTCTCTTCTAAGTAGATCCCAAAGACTTTGAAGTTCCAGTGTTAGTTTCAGAAACTTTTTATTACTGAAGTTATAGTGATATGTTTTTTGTGTGTGTTAGTAGATTTTTATAAGTATTTATGATTTGTTTTTTCTGATATATTACCTGTTTGATTTTAGTGAGTCGTTTATACCCACATGATATTGTTAGGATGTAATTTAGTTATAAATTGAGTTTTGTTGATTAAATTATTAATAAAAGAAAATATAAGTGTTTGGAAAAAAGAAAGATGATATTGATATTGCAATATTTCATTTAATTGGTATGTATTCATGTACATAAGACATAAATATCTAAAACAAGGATGGTCGGAGATCTAAATATTTTGTGCAAATCCACATTTGTTCTAATTTGGGAATTTTTTGACCATGTGTAAAATAAATTCCATCATCTCTAACATACCACAAATTCTTCTTACCATGATGAAGTATGAGACCACCACTTGTATATGCCCTGAAATATTGTAAACAATCTCCTTGCCATAGTTCACAATTAATCTTAGTTTTAAAAATACTATCATTGAATGTTAAATTGTATGTCTGTGATGGTATCAAAAAATGGATGCCGAAGTCATTTTCGTCTGATATGCAATGGATCTTTAGAGTATTCTTCGAAAGATAATTTAAAAAAATTAAGGAATTTTTCATCTTCGCACTACTCAAACTTATTAATAGTACAATAGTAAACAAAAAACAAGAAAGGAGATTCATTTTTTGATCTATGTGATCTTTATGAATGATATATATCTGAAAAATGAAATGTGGTTATTTATACAAAAATTCCAAATAATCACACATATATATATATATGGTAATTTATATATTATTGTAAAATCTAAGAAATCTTCTGGTCAAACTGATGCATTATATTGAAGAATAATGTAGGGTTGGTCAAACTGATTTTCTTTCCCAACAACTTAAAATTAAAATAAAACAACAATCTGATTAATTGTCTAATCTAAAAAGAAACCAATTTTTCAAAATTGGTAATAAAATATATGGTCAACTGAACTTTGGTAAGTCATTTTAATATGGTGTTAAGAGAGAAATTTTTTTATATATTTTTCAAACATCTTCTAATTATTACTTTTAATATTTTTGAATGATTTTTCTTCTAAAAGTTGTGAGAAAATTAAAATTTTAAAAATGAATCTCTTAAGATTCTTCTTCTTTTTATTTGTCTTTGAAATATCTTTAATTATAAAATCAAAGGAGATAAAGATTAAGTTTTTAATTAGTAACATAATAAACTATTTCAATTTTAGTTTAATCTTTAAATATAATTAGCTGGACAGTTTTGTGGTTTATATTAGTACAGTAAGGTTTATTAGGAGATTGATTTGAATATTATCAAAACATGTGATGTAAGATCTTCTTTTCATCCGTAACTAACACAAAAGAGAAGTATTTGCTTTATATCTTGCAGTACATTCTTTGATGAAGCTATTTATTTGATTTATGTCTCTTTTTTGACACAATTGATGTGTTATATATATACACACGTTTTAATTTGATATATATTACACAAATATATAATATTGGTATCACAATATTTTATTCAATAGCTAGAACAAAGAAGAAATACAGTGATATGTTATTTTCGGAAAACTTTGATCTATTAAAATCATAGTGATATGTATTTTTTTGCATAACTGATTTATAGTTTGATTTCTCTATCATATTACAAAATGTGTTAATCTAATATAAGAGTTTCATTTGAGGGAGTCACGTTACTCCCACGTGATATTGTTAGCATTTTGGTGTATACCGAATCTTATCGCTGAAATTTTTGAGAAAAAAATATATAAATGTTTCATAAAAGAATGATAATATTGATACTGAAATATTTTATTGAATTGGTATGCATTCCATGTAAATAAGAGACGAATAGCTAAAACAAAGATTGTCCAAGTTCAAAATCTCTTGTGCAGTTCCTTACATGTTCTAATCTGGGAAGTACTTGACCATGATAAATGATGAGAGCACCACCTGTATATGTCCGCAACGTTGCAAAAGAATTTTAATATGTGTTCTTTCTTCAACCGTGTCCGTGTGTGCAATGTCATCGCTCCTGAATTCTTTTTGTTTTTATGGTTAGTGAGCCATCAAGCGCTGATGACTAATTGCGAACGACATCGACGTCACTTAAATGACACAAGTGTGTGTCAAATCTACAAAGGAGATGTTGAAACTATTATACACGTGCTGAGACTTTGCCCGGGATATCAGAGATCTGGTCTCGTTTAATTCCACCTCGATCACTACAACAATTTTCTACACAAGTGGTTTTATAGAATCTTGGTGATTCAGATTGGTGTATGGTTGTCCGTGGGCTACCATCTTTTCTTTAGTAGCTTGGTGGGTTGGAAGTGGAGAGATGTATCAACTGTTTAGGGGTCCAATGGTCAAATATGCCACGATAGAGTATACGTTTCTTAAAGGATTTATCGAGGGAAGTTATTGCCTCTGATTCAAAGTCACATACGGACATAGCACTTGTTTTGAGAGAAGATTAGTTTGTCTCGTGGTCTTTACCGAGTCCTACATGGTTCAAATTGAACACAGACGGAGTGGTTAAGAGTGATCGTGGTCTGGCTTTAGCAGGAGGGGTGGTTGGCCATTGGTATAAAGAATTTACAGTCAATATTGGGATATGCTCAGTCCCACAAGCGGAATTCTGGGCAGTTTGTTATGACTATATATCCCATGGGAGATGCGGGTGTCTCGATTGGAGGTGGAGATTGATCCGAAACTTGTGCTTGACTTTTTAAGATGTGGTATCCCTTATTCATATCTCCGATCTTTTTTAATACATTTGTGCTATGACTTTTTTACAAGAGGTTCAATAATCTGATTAACTCATGTGTATATAAAAACTAATTGTCTCGCTGATGGATTGACAAACTATACATCATCTTTGCCGTTTAGCTTTCATTGTTTGATTCAATTCCATTAGTAATTAATCAGTATTTTCTTGAGGATATTACTTATTGATAGACTAGAATATCTTCTCAAAAAAAATGTTCCATATCACAATAATAAAATGATAAGAGATAAATGATAATTGAAAATATAAAGCTAATACAAATTATGAATTAACCCACTTAAACATGAAAATATAATCCAGTTTTTATATGTTAACCTTTGAAAATTGTTTTGTTAATATTTTGTTTTTACTTAAATTGTCTGAACTCGAATCTCCAATGCAAAAATGTGAAGTTAGTGTCTCTACATTTTTTTTTTTGTATCGATTCCTTTACACATGAGAAGGGGTAAATATGGGGACACATTCACTTGGAATTCGAGGTGCTTCTCTAGGTCATGACTTATCTTAGTGCTTTACATAAAACATATGTATAGTTTCTTACATATTGCTCAGAACTTGTAAAGATGATTGGAGACTCCCTAGTTGGCCAGTCTTCCGACCTTACCTAGAAGACTTTTCAAGCCTAAAGAGCCATTTCAATTTGTGCTCCCTAGTTTTGATTCCACGAGCATTACATCACAAAACAAACTTCCTAACTCATAGTGTTAGAGGATTGTCTAAACAACAAGATTTTGTGAATGATGTATCCTTTGGTCATATTTTACTTGTAATTGAGTAAAGTTGACAAAAAAATGTAGAGCAAGGGCAATGAATCAAATGATTAATAATTATATAAGATTATGTTTGTGACTGTTTTATATGTTCCGTGAGGGATGAGAAAACTCAATCATGGAGTTGATGAACACATATTTTCTAATGTGGCTCATTATCAATGTGATTTATTAATTACTATTACATGATTGTCTTTTTATCTTCAATTTATCTCAAAACTCACGTCCTAAAATCCATTTTAATCTTATACTTGTACTGAGAACAGTTCAAATCCACAATATTAGAACCTTAAACTAGGTCGTCTGGGTCCAAGAGTTATATGACTGTTTTGTTGTTGTTGTTGTTGTTGTTGTTGTTGTTGTTGTTGTTGTTGTTGTTGTTGTTGTTGTTGTTAATAGCTAGAATGGATTTTATGCTTTTGAATGTTACTTACTAAGTTACTATACCTCTTGTTCTCTATTATCGAAAACTTCATAAATCAAAGAAATAAAACCGATAATGAACACATAACCGTCTGAAGAAAAGCTCCAAATTCGACCAAACCATTCAAAAGTCTCTAGACTATTAAAGCCAAAAATAACTTTCTTTAAGCAGAAGCCATGAAGACAAAATGAACAAAGACATGAGCTTGTATGTTCCAAGTGTTGTTCTAGTGCGAACAACAACTTCAATCGCTTTAGATCGTCTTGCCGATGTAAGGAACTCATCTAGTTTCATAAGACCAGTTTCCTTAATATCATGTAAACTAGACTTAATTTCTTGAGAACTGCTGAATTTTCCATAAAGTATCTCCTAGTTTCTTCATATCCGCCAAGGTGACTCCCTTTACCTCAACAAACTCAAGAGAAGATGAGACACATTGAGGCACATCTGACAAGTTTATTTCACCACGAAAATTTTATCAGACTCCTGCAAATTAGTAGAGAAAAGAAAGAAGACAAATTTAGTATATATATATATATATATGCAATGTTTGCAGAATCAGCGTTTCAAATAAGTTTAGTTAGTAGATACAAATTCTGACCAGAAAGAGAGATTTAAGATTCAGAGAGCTTTCAAGAAACAGTGATACACATTCTCAATTGCTCATCTCTATGTCCTCGACTCTCATGGTAGATATGTTATGAAATTTGGGTAGTGATTTTGATCTCAAGACCTCTTCAATTTCCTACAGAAAGAAAATGCATATATATTACAACTTCAAGAGACAAAAATAGAGAGAATCACGATAGATAGTTTACCTGAAGATTATCAAATCTCTAGCACAATAGATTAGAGGAAGATAAGGTTTCACCAAAATGAAACAATATTTGATGATTTAACTTAACGATCTTCCTCATATCCTTTATAATGATACTTTAGATGACTTGAGCTTTGGGGTTTCCAAGACAAGTTCTCTTATAGGAACGAATCTACCCAAGGTAAAACAGCTAAGGCTCAAATTCAATAGAGACTGAGATGGGACTTTGACTTTAACTCCACAATTTGCGTCTGTAGCTAAGGTTTCTAGAGCTGGGCAGACTGAGATCAACTTCTGTATATCCGAACTATCAACAAGCACCATTTCACGTAGATCCTGTAGACAATCTCAAAACAGCCATTGGTTCAAGTTTATTGAGATAGAAAATAGAAATAGCTCATTGAGGTTTATTATGCAAGATATGTAAAAGAAGGAAGAGACTTTAGATTGTCTTCAAGATCAAACTGATTTGTAGAATAGATTTCATAAACTGAAGGAAGAAGGTTGCAAAGGCAACTCCCATAATGTCTTACAATGATTCTCATAACACATATTTATATGACTACTTGCTAAACCTAATAACATAACTTGATCATAAACATGGGTTTGTAGATTTGTATAGGGCTTATTGTGACACCCTAACTCAAGATGTCTACGTCCGGATTCGGTTCAGTTTGGCCTTGGGCGGACCAAACACTTAGTCAGTTTTAGGTTTTTTCTTAACTTAGTCTTTTTCGGGTTTTTGACAGTTTTATAAGCCCAAAACATATGCATAAACCAACTCAAGAGGTTCTAGTACAACAAGTTTGCAAGAATGTTCGAATTTAAATGTGCCTAGACCTATTTTAACCCAGCCTTATTCCATCCTTCCTCCTTATCGCCTCGATCTCGCTCCTACTTAGCCACTTTCACGGTCTTTGGGTAAATCACCTACAATCACGCAGATTGGGTAAGCAAACGAATTTGCTTAGTGAGTCGGTCATTCCGTCCCACTAGGCCAAACCAGATACGTATTAAACAACAAGCAATCAAGTCAGAGATAGCATTATTCATGCACAGAGTCCAGCATACGCATATGCTCAGAGTCCGATCAGATCTGTTGCCTTAGTTACTCGGATTCACCCGAATCAACCAAAACACCAATCATGAACGGAAAACAGTACATATTCATCCAATCAATCACGCAATCCTAACCCATCTAAGACTTAATCCCACTATTGCCCAAAACGAACCAAGAATCACCTCAACGGTCCCGAAAACTCACCTTTGCCTTAGCCTTTTCTGACACCTCTTGATGCGATTGCCAATCAAGATACTCGGATCCGGTTTTGATCGCTCTCGATCCGCTTTTTCCCTTGCTCGATTCGGCAAAAATCGGTCTTAGAGTGCTTCGCAATGATTCCGACTTCCTTAGAGATTTTCGTGATGATTTTTAGGCTGCGGCACTTTTGATCCTTATTTATAGGGTTTTGGGTGAAAAACCCTAACCCTAATTCGCCCCAAGGTGGGCCAAATTCGAGCCCACCTGAATTGGATCAAGTCCAGTCCGCTGGACACTTATGTCCCGGACCGACCCATGGACGGCCCAACGACTTCCCACTCTCACTCCCTTCAGTTCGGACACTCAACAACCCTGTCCGAACACTTCACTTCCTGTCCGAATATTTCACTTCCTGTCCGAACACACTACCCGTTCGGACACTGTCACTCCCTTGTCCGAATTTTATGGACTTGTCTGAATTTCCCGCGGCCTGATCCGAATTTTCCGCGGCCTGGTCCGAATTTCACGCGACCTTGTCCGAATTTCCCGCGGCCTGGTCCGAATTTCACGCGACCTTGTCCGAACTTCACGCATCCTGGTCCGAAATTTTCGCGACCTTGTCCGAATGGCCCATGGCCTTGTCTGAATGGCACTTGGCCTTGTCCGAATGACACATTGCCTTGTCCGAATGGCATTTAGCCTTGTTCGATCAAAACCCCAGACTTTTCCTTACTTCCTCACACAACTTCCTTTGTCCCTCGAACCCATCCGGAATCACCCGAATGGTCCGCGGAACGCGGGTGTTACATGTCTCCCCCACTTCAAAGGATTCGTCCTCGAATCTAGACTTGGGATGGTCCAGCCTTTTGCTTCTCAAATAACTTAGGAAAATTTTCCTTCATTCTGACTTCTGGTTCCCACGTGACCTCAATTACCCCATCGCAATCCCATTCGACTTGGACCATTCTGGTTTTCTTCCTGCGGTCTGCCTTGACCTTCTTATCTAGGATCCGGACTGGAACTCCCTCAACTGTCATGTTTTCCCTTAGGTTCCTTGGAGGTTCAACCACGACTCGTTCTCCATTGCCTAAGCACTTCTTTAGCATCGAAACATGGAAAACGTTATGAAACGCATCCAGTTCCACAGGCAGTGCCAACTTATAGGCTACTTTCCCAATCCTTTCCAAAATCTCATAAGGCCTCATATACCTTGGTGTTAACTTAGCTGATCGGGCCGAACGCTCCTTACCCTTATATGTGACTGTCTTAAGGTAGACCAAGTCACCAACTGCGAACTCAAGATCCTTCCTTCTCTTGTCCGCATAGCTCTTTTGCCTATCCTGAGCTTGTTTCATGTTGAGCCTGACCATTCTCAACTTTTCTGTTGTATCCTCTATGAAATCTCGCCCATAAATGCTTCGCTCCCCCACTTGAGTCCAACACAAAGGGGTTCGACACGGTCGTCCGTACAGTGCCTCATACGGAGACATCCCAATACTTGCGTGATAACTGTTGTTATACGCGAATTCGGCCAAAGGTAAGTGCTCATCCCACTTACCTCCCCAATCCAACACATTTGCCCACAACAAGTCCTCAAGTGTTTGGATGGTACGCTCTGACTGACCATCTGTCTGCGGATGGTAAGCCGTACTCGTATGGACCTTAGTCCCCAACCTAGCCTGAAGCGCTTTCCAAAACGCTGAACAGAACTTGGCATCCCGATCCGACACTATGCTTGCCGGTGCACCATGCAACCGAACAATCTCCCTTACATAGATTTCGGCCAGCTTTTCAGCTCGATCCGTCCTATTGACCGCAATGAAGTGAGCCGACTTGGTTAGTCGATCCACTATGACCCATATTGCATCCCTTTTATCACAAATGGGCAGTCCCGTTATAAAGTCCATTGTGATCATGTCCCATTTCCATTCCGGGATCAGTAGACTTTGCAACAACCCACTGGGAACTTGGTGTTCTGCCTTCACCAATTGGCAAGTAGGGCATTCTGAAACCCACTTAGCCACGTCCCGCTTCATTCCTGTCCAATGATAGTACCTTTTTAGATCTCGGTACATCTTGGTTGATCCAGGATGGATAGCCAACTTAGACTGATGTGCCTCCTTAAGGATTTGTTCCCGCAATCCTTGGTCGTTTGGAACACACACTCGGCCATGAACCAGAATCGTCCCATTATTCGAAATCTGGTACTCAGTATTATCGTTTTTTGCTACCTTGTTCAGATTTTCATACTTTTCTTGGGCAATCCGTACCCGACTTAGCAAATCTGCTTGGTCCGCTGCACCTAGGCCCAAAGGTTCCTCTTCAACCGTTAAGGCTGCTAGGCTCAACGTCCCGACCATGCTAATCAGCCCTTCCATCTCTTTTTCCGAGTCCACGTCCACCCTTTTCCTACTTAGTGCATCAGCAACTAAGTTTGCCTTACCCGGATGGTATTCTATGTCCAGGTCATAGTCCGCGATCAGTTCCATCCATCGTCTTTACCTTAGGTTCAGGTCCGGTTGAGTGAAGATGTACTTCAAACTCTTATGATCAGTGAATACTTGGACCTTCCCACCATAAAGGTAGGATCGCCATATCTTCAAGGCGAAAACCACTGCACCCAGTTCCAAGTCATGAGTGGGGTAATTCACTTCATGCTTCCTTAACTGTCGTGATGCATAAGCAATCACCTTCCCATGCTGCATCAGTACGCAACCCAAACCCATTCGCGATGCGTCCGTATACACCACATAAGGCTCACTTGGTTCCGGCAAGGCCAGAACTGGAGTACTCGTTAGCATGTCCTTAAGGCTTGAGAAACTCCCTTCGCATTCCTTAGTCCAATTGAAATGGACATCCTTTCCAGTAAGCTGGGTCATAGGCTGCGCCATGCTCGCAAAGCCTTTGACAAAACGTCGGTAATACCCAGCCAATCCAAGGAAGCTCCTTACCTCGGATGCGTTCAAGGGTCTAGGCCATTCTGAAATTGCCTTGATCTTTTCCGGGTCCACGGACACACCCTTATCCGAGACCACATGACCCAAGAACCCAATTTCCCTTTGCCAAAAGCTGCACTTACTCAGCTTCCCGAACAGCTTATGTTCCCTTAGCTTCCCCAAAACCGTCCTTAAGTGACCTTGATGCTCTTCCGGCGACTTAGAGTACACCAGAATGTCATCTATGAAGATGATCACGAATTCATCCAAGAATTCTCGGAACACATCGTTCATCAATTTCATGAAGGCTGCTGGAGCATTCGTCAGCCCGAAGGGCATGACCACGAACTCGAAGTGTCCGTACCTTGTTCGGAAGGCTGTTTTCCGAACGTCAGACTCTGTGATTGGGATCTGATGGTAACCCGAAGCCAAATCGATCTTTGAGAACCAGGTAGCACCTCTGAGTTGGTCCAACAACTCATCTATCCGTGGAAGAGGGTACCTGTTCTTTACCGTTACTCGGTTCAGCCCACGATAATCAATGCACAGCCTGAACGTGCCATCCTTCTTCTTGACGAAGAGTACTGGTGCGCCCCAAGGTGAACTACTTGGGCGAATGAATCCCTTGTCCGTCAATTCACTAAGCTGCCTCTTTAACTCGGCCATCTCTGCCGGCGCTATCCGATAAGGTGCCTTAGAGATTAGGGCCGTCCCGGGTTCTAACTCGATCGTGAAAGGATCAGATCGAGATGGTGGTAAAACCTTAACTGCCGCGAACACATCCTCGAACTCATTCACCACCGGAATGTCCTTAAGTTCTGTGTCCGTTTCTGTCTCGGCAGTTGTGATCGTAGCTAGGTACGCTTCACATCCTAGTTCGACCATCCGTTCTGCTTGGATAGCCGAAATGATCAAGTTCCCTGAGGTGGGTCGGATTCCCTGAAACACCAGCTGATTCCCACCATTTTCAAATTTCACTCGACCGCGATGGTAGTCTAAGTGTGCCTTGTTCCTTCCGAGCCATTCCATTCCCAAGATCACGTCATAAGACTTCACTTGGCAGATCACCAGATCAACTGGCATGCTCACTCCCTCTGTGCACACTGGGACGTTCCAGACACTACCCAAAATGTCCATCACTTACCCACCAGCGGCTCGGACTAGTCCTTTACCTTCCTCGGGTTCCTTCTGGAATCTCTCAGTACCTATCATTCTTGGGTGCACAAAACAGTGTGTCGCCCCCGAATCAAACAGTACATGGGTTGCCACACCACCCATTTTCACAGTTCCTACACATTTTCTATACTGCTAAGGACCCTATCATACGCAACAAGCAAGCAAGTTCACCAAGAAAATGCTAAGGTAAAGAGTGAGAAGACTCACCAGTTATTGGGCGCGCAGTGTTCTGATCCGCTGGATCCGCAACCATCGAATAAACCCTCGGCACCAATGCTTGCCTCTTTGGCGGAGGTGGCAGTGCTTCACTTGCCCGTTTCCCTGAAGACTGCTCCAACTTCGGACAATGCGGTCTGATGTGCCCAACTTCACCGCAGTTGTAGCACACCCTTGCATCACTCGTTCGGACTTCCTTTCCCCTTGGGTCCTCTTTAGGGCAGTCCCGAATCCTATGCTCCGTGCTACCACACCGGAAGCATGCACCCGAAGCAAATCTGCATGTACCGGAATGCTCCTTCCCGCAGACCTTGCACGTACTGCGGGCAACAATTGGCTTCGCGGACCCATTTCCTTCCAACTTCTTGAACCTGGGTCCCGAAACACTTCCCGGCTGCACTTGCGGTACAGTCTGTACCCGCTTCCTTTCCCCAGCCACCTTGGCTTCTTCCAGCCCACTTTCCAACTGTGCTGCCTTCTCTACCAGCTCGGCAACAGAATTGTAGTTCCGGACTTGGCAAACGTTACGGAGCTCAATTCGCAGTCCGCGCATGAAGCGACGAACCTGGACCTTCTCATCGTCCAACTCGCGACCCACATATCGCCTCAGATTGTTGAACTTGGTCTCATATTCCCTCACGGACATGGATCCTTGGCAAAGATCCGGTGGAAAGTATTTTGCCCTAAACTCCTTACCGAACGTTTCCCAGCTACAGTTCGGGTTATCCATTCTTCCCGAAACACCTTGCCACCAATTGTGCGCGATATCCCTCTTAAACTCTTCCGGACACCGGATAGAGTTGAAATTCCTTTCCAACCTACTTCGCCACTCGTCTGCCTCGATAGGCTTGGCACCTCCTGAAAAGAACTTGGTGCCTAACTTCTGCATGTGGTCCATCATTTTCAGATATGATGGAGTAACTGCAGAGTGTGTCTCCTCGACCACAGTTTCCACCGCAACCGGAATCACCCGCGGTGGTACTGCTGCAGCGGGCATTACAGCAGGAAGTGTTTCCAAGACTTGGGTCAAAAGAGCAAACACCTCACTCATCCCAATCGGATTCGCGGTACCAGCACTCGCGTTGGGATGTTCACTTCTTTCCACACTTTGATTGTCCACACTCTGGACATCCTCATCCTCGGTCCTTCCCGTCACAGCTCGGGAAGCCGCCTCGTTTCCCACATTCCTTCTGGTCCGATTACTTTTAGCCATCTACAGTGACCCGATTCACTAAGTTAGTCCCTCATACTAACTTAGTTCAATTCACACCCATATAAATACATATAACCTTACCGCGAGACCTTGGCGCGAGGAGGATGGATTTCCATTCATCTAACCCGTTTATGCATATAACCCGACTATCTTAGAACCAAACCGCGCTCTGATACCAACTTGTGACACCCTAACTCAAGATGTCTACGTCCGGATTCGGTTCAGTTTGGCCTTGGGCGGACCAAACACTTAGTCAGTTTTAGGTTCTTTCTTAACTTAGTCTTTTTCGGGTTTTTGACAGTTTTATAAGCCCAAAACATATGCATAAACCAACTCAAGAGGTTCTAGTACAACAAGTTTGCAAGAATGTTCGAATTTAAATGTGCCTAGACCTATTTTAATCCAGCCTTATTCCATCCTTCCTCCTTCTCGCCTCGGTCTCGCTCCTACTTAGCCACTTTCACGGTCTTTGGGTAAATCACCTACAATCACGCAGATTGGGTAAGCAAACAAATTTGCTTAGTGAGTCGGTCATTCCGTCCCACTAGGCCAAACCAGATACGTATTAAACAACAAGCAATCAAGTAAGAGATAGCATTATTCATGCACAGAGTCCAGCATACGCATATGCTCAGAGTCCGATCAGATCTCTTGCCTTAGTTACTCGAATTCACCCGAATCAACCAAAACACCAATCATGAACGGAAAACAGTACATATTCATCCAATCAATCACGCAATCCTAACCCATCTAAGACTTAATCCCACTATTGCCCAAAACGAACCAAGAATCACCTCAACGGTCCCGAAACTCACCTTTGCCTTAGCCTTTTCTGACATCTCTTGATGCGATTGCCAATCAAGATATTCGGATCCGGTTTTGATCGCTCTCGATCCGCTTTTTCCCTTGCTTGATTCGGCAAAAATCGGTCTTAGAGTGCTTCGCAATGATTTCGACTTCCTTAGAGATTTTCGTGATGATTTTTAGGCTGCGGCACTTTTGATCCTTATTTATAGGGTTTTGGGTGAAAAACCCTAACCCTAATTCGCCCCAAGGTGGGCCAAATTCGAGCCCACCTGAATTGGATCAAGTCCAGTCCGCTGGACACTTATGTCCCGGACTGACCCATGGACGGCCCAACGACTTCCCACTATCACTCCCTTCAGTTCGGACACTCAACAACCCTGTCCGAACACTTCACTTCCTGTCTGAATATTTCACTTCCTGTCCGAACACACTACCCGTTCGGACACTGTCACTCCCTTGTCCGAATTTTATGGACTTGTCCGAATTTCCCGCGGCCTGGTCCGAATTTTCCGCGGCATGGTCCGAATTTCACGCGACCTTGTCCGAATTTCCTGCGGCCTGGTCCGAATTTCACGCGACCTTGTCCGAATGACACATTGCCTTGTCCGAATGGCATTTAGCCTTGTTCGATCAAAACCCCAGACTTTTCCTTACTTCCTCACACAACTTCCTTTGTCCCTCGAACCCATCCGGAATCACCCGAAGGGTCCGCGGAACGCGGGTGTTACACTTATCCTCTGATAGATCTATGATCTTCAGACAAGGCAAACAAACTGACATGGACACTTTAGGCAAGTTTGCACCAAAGATTTTCAAGGATACCAATAGTCGGAGGTAAATGTTGGGTATTCTGCGAAATCAATTTGTTTATCGAAGCCTTGTTTTGGGAATCACATAATCCAGCATAATTTACCCAATCAGCTCTTTGTAAGCATAAGTCAGCTTTCAATTCTATAAACTTATCGAGAAAACTCAATCTATCATAATATGCAAAGCAAACAAGCTCCATATCCAATACAGGCACAGATTGCCAAAGATATCTCCATCTGGGACACAAAACACTAGTCTTGACCACATCTTTCGTGGGAAGTTTCATTAGTATCTCACAAAGCAAACAATTTGGTAACTGGTTCATCATATCTTCTTTTTTGCTGATTCTATTGACACCAACAAGGTTGATCATATTTTTCCTAATTTCTCATTGGATTTACTCGCCGCTTAAGATTGAGCTCGAATCTTCTTTTTGTTTCTCCATTTATGCTTCTTCAAAAAATGGGAGTAACCAATCCGGAAAAAAATGGGTACATAAAAATCTTTGCACATACATTGATACGTAGAGATTAGAAAAAGAAAATGAGTGAAGTAGGTTATATAAAAATTTATCCAACTCAGTTTGATGGATTTGTTTTTCTCGTCTTCTGATCAAAATACGATGCAGATTTTGTAAAAGAGGGTACTAAGCACTTCGTTAAATTTTCAACACACAAAAACAAAACCAGATTTTGCCAACTTAAGCCATCCATACTTTATATAACTAACTGTCATCATCTACTTTTAGCATTAGTGATATTTGGAACATCCACCATTAATCCCATGTACCGCGAAGCAGAGGAGTTGCTTCAACATCGTTCCCAAAAGTCTTTATAAGATCGCACGAGGACTCTCTTTCAGGCTCCAACTCCATACCCAACTCTTCCTTTATATCGTCGGACGCCGAGATCAATAATTCAGGGAATCGGGTGGGTCAGCTGCTCCAAACCGGGTATAACCTAAATGAGCCTGAATATGGGCCGGAAATTGGGCCTTTTTCTTTCTCTGCAGCCCACCAAACCCTGACCCTCTTCCACTTCCTCCTTGCTCTGGATTACGTATTTGGATTAAGAAAGAGCCTTCTGGTTCAATGTGTTGAGTAAGCTTCATTAGATATTGGTCTAAGATAAGCTTTAACATGTTGGTTAAATTTTAAGATAAGACCAAAGAGAATCCTAAATAGATTTAAGTTAGTTAAGATCTATTTAGATAAGATTAGAGATAAGATTTTCTTGTGTTTTAAGAAACTATATATATGTGAGTCTTTGAGTTGTAAAGGCTTGTGAGCAAAGAATACGGTTTGTGTATTGATTAGTTTTGAGTTATTTTCTAATTAATACAAAGAAGACGTTTAACGGATTTGCTTGAGTGTTTGATACTTTATTTGGTATCAGAGCTAACCAGGTTGAAGGATCTATAAGTTAAAGACATACTTCAACAATGGGAGACGACGTGAAAGCCTCGAAGAAAGACTCGGTTCAGTCATCAGTCTTGTGTCCCATGTTATCGTCTACCAATTATACGGTATGGGCGATGAAGATGAAGGTGGTTCTCCAAGTGCATAAGGTCTGGGAAACGATTGACATCGGATCCGGTGTTGATGAGAAAAATTATCTAGCTAAAGCACTTTTGTTTCAATCAATTCCCGAGAATTTGATCTTGCAGATAGGAGAACAAGACTCACCTAAAGCCTTGTGGGATTCGATCAAAGCACTGAACTTAGGGGCAGAAAGAGTTAGAGAAGCAAGGCTTCAAACTCTTATGTCAGAGTTTGATAGGTTACGAATGAAAGAAACCGAAACCATAGATGCTTTCTCTGGAAGAATGAAAGAGATAGCATCGAACTCAGCAGCTTTAGGACAGACAATAGAAGAGGCGAAACTGGTGAAGAAGTTCCTCAATGCGTTACCAAGAAGTAAGTTCATACATCTAACAGCTTCTTTGGAACAGGTGTTGGACTTGAACAGAACCGGATTCGAAGATATTGTAGGAAGACTTAAAGCGTACGAAGAGAGAATAAAAGATGAACAAGAAAGTGAGCCGCATGATAGTCTACTTTACTCAAGCACACACAACAACAGAGGACAAACATATGGAAGAGGAAAGGCTCGGACATCACAAAACAGAGAAAAGAAAGACCGATCAAACATTGTGTGTTTTAGGTATGATAGAAGAGGACACTTTGCCTCGGTGTGTCCAGAAAGAAGAAAGAAAATTGAAGAGCTGAATAAAGTAGAAAATCATGATGACTCAGAGACGGATGACACTGATGAAGCAGTGTACATACATGAAGTGATTTTCCTTAATGAAGAGAAAGTTTTCCCGAAGAAGTTGAATAAGGAAAACAATGAGAGTAATGAGTGGTATCTTGACAATGGAGCAAGCAATCACATGACTGGAGAAAAGGAGTATTTCTCAGAGCTAAATACAGAGGTCAAAGGTAAGGTGAGATTTGGAGATGGTTCGAGTGTCAAGATTGAAGGTAAAGGTTCGATCATCTTCAAAACAAAGATCGGGGATCAGAATTTAATGTCAGGAATCTATTACATTCCGAGTTTAACCAGCAGTATTTTGAGTCTAGGACAAGCTACAGAAGAGGGTTGTGAGGTTGTTATGAAGGATGAGTTTCTTACTTTACATGATAAGAATGGAAGACTACTCATTAAAGTAAGGAGAACACCGAACAGATTGTACAAAGTTAAACTGCAGATTGACAAACCAGTTAGTTTTCTCTCAAGACTGAGTGATGATTCATGGAAGTGGCATGCTCGTCTTAGACATGTTAGCTTTAAGACGCTCAAAGACATGTCAGCACAAGAGATGGTACAAGGTCTACCTAAGATCTCTGCTGAAAAACAGATTTGTAGATCATGTCTTGTAGGAAAACAAACACGAGAAAAATTCCCGAAGACGAGTAACTTTAGAGCAACAAAACAGTTTGAATTAGTACATGCGGATCTATGTGGTCCTATATCACCAGCAACACCAGCTCAAAATAGGTACATTTTCGTTTTAATTGATGATTGTACGAGGTACATGTGGACATTGTTGCTAAGGGAAAAGGGAGATGCGTTCAAAAAGTTCAAGAGGTTCAATGCTATGATTGAGAGAGAGCATGAAGGGAAAATGTTGATGCTGAGAACGGACAGAGGAGGAGAGTTTTTGTCAAAGGAGTTTCATGACTATTGTGAAACAAATGGGATTAAAAGACAACTGACTGCTCCATACTCGCCACAGCAAAATGGCATAGTAGAACGTCGAAACAGAACGCTAATGGAGATGACTCGTAGTATTCTAAAAGCCATGAATGTCCCAAACTATCTGTGGGGAGAAGGAGTGAGACACTCTACTTATCTTATAAACCGAGTTAAGACTAGATCTCTACGACATCAAACGCCTTACGAAAGTCTTAAGAAGAGAAAGCCGAATGTTGATCATATCCGAGTATTAGGATGTGTGGCCTATGCCAAGATCGAGTCTGTAAGATTAAGGAAGCTTGATGATCGCTCACAAGCTCTAGTACACCTCGGCAATGAACCTGGAACCAAAGCGTATAGAATCTTGAATCCGACAACCAAGAGAATAGTAATCAGCCGAGATGTTACATTTGCTGAAAACGAAGTTTGGAATTGGAAGGGAGAAGATAAGAATGTCAGCTCAGGATCTCAAGCACTTCAGTTCAAATGGAACGACCTACAAGAAGATGATGAGGAGTGTGATGGTCGTGAAAGCACTGAACATGCTGCAGAAGATATCGGAACTGAAACAGAGGAACTCACCACAGAGGAAACAATGCAGCCAGTGCGTAGGACTCAACGACAAGTACACACACCATCATATTTAAGTGACTATGTTTTACTTGCAGGTATTGAGTGTGAGAGACTTCTGCTTTCTCTTAATGATGAACCATTAAATTATGAGGAAGCCAAAGTGTCCGAAGAATGGAACAAAGCCTGCATTGATGAGATCAATTCCATTGAACAAAACAGAAATTGGAGACTGGTAGATAAGCCTTGCGGAGTTAAAGTGATTGGTTTAAAGTGGATCTTTAAACTAAAAAGGAATGCTGATGGTTTTATTAATAAGCACAAGGCTAGGTTAGTTGCAAAGGGTTATGCTCAACAAGCGGGTATTGATTTTGATGAAGTGTTTGCTCCAGTAGCACGCATAGAGACAATACGCTTACTCATGGCGCTCTCAGCTCACTATGGATGGGAAATTCACCATTTAGACGTAAAGACTGCCTTTTTACATGGAGTTTTGACAGAAGAAGTGTATGTGACACAACCTGATGGGTTTGAAAAGAAGGGAGAAGAAGAAAAAGTTTTCAAACTCGAGAAAGCACTCTATGGACTTCGTCAAGCACCTCGCTGTTGGAATACTAAACTTGACGAAATCTTGAGAAGTCTTTTGTTCAAGAAATGCATGAACGAAAGCTCTGTCTATAGAAAGGAAGAAGGTAAAAACAGCTTAATAGTTGCAGTATATGTTGATGATCTTTTTGTGACAGGAAACACACAAAAGATAATTCACGATTTCAAAGCTTCAACGTCAAGAAACTTCGAGATGTCCGATTTGGGAAAGTTAAGCTTCTATCTCAGAATAGAAGTAAAGCAAAAGGAAGAAGGAATAGAGATCAAGCAAGAAGCTTATGCTAAGAAGATACTCAAAGAAGTTGGACTTGAAAACTGCAACTTGACACACGTGCCCATGGACTTTGGACTCAAATTGTGTAAGGCTAATGAATCTGATCCTGAGATAGATGCAACAGAGTATCAAAGAAGGATTGGCTGTCTCAGATATTTGTTGCATACAAGGCCTGATCTAGCATTCTCAGTAGGAATGCTAAGTCGATATATGCATCAACCACGAGAATCACATGGGAAAGCATTGAAGCAGATCCTCAGATATTTAAGTGGCACATTGAGCTACGGTTTAGAGTACAAAAGAGGAGAATCAAGGCAGCTAGTTGGGTACAATGATAGCAGCCATAACGTAGACTTGGATGATGGTAAGAGTACTTCTGGTCACATATTTTATCTCGGAGATGCTCCTGTTTCGTGGTGCTCACAGAAACAAAATACAGTAGCACTTTCTTCTTGTGAGGCAGAGTTCATTGCTGCAACTGAAGCCTCTAAGCAAGCCATATGGCTGCAGGAATTGCTAAGTGAAATAACGGCAAGAGAGAGTGAGAAAACAGTGATCAGAATCGACAACAAATCAGCTTTGGAGTTGACAAAAAATCCAGTGTTTCATGGACGCAGCAAGCACATCCACAAACGCTATCATTTCATTAGAGAATGTATAAGCAACAATCAGATTAGAGTCGAACATGTACCAGGAGAAATGCAACTAGCTGACATTTTTATAAAAGCATTGGCAAGGATCAAATTCAACCATATGAGAAATCTCATTGGAGTAAAAATCATTTGTGATCAAGAAATGAAGCTTAGAAGGGAGAATGTTGAGTAAGCTTCATTAAATCATTGGTCTAAGATAAGCTTTAACATGTTGGTTAAATTTTAAGATAAGACCAAAGAGAATCCTAAATAGATTTAAGTTAGTTAAGATCTATTTAGATAAGATTAGAGATAAGATTTTCTTGTGTTTTAAGAAACTATAAATATGTGAGTATTTGAGTTGTAAAGGCTTGTGAGTAAAAAACACTGTTTGTGATGTGTATTGATTAGTTTTGAGTTATTTTCTAATTAATACAAAGAAGACACGGATTTGCTTGAGCTTGAGTGTTTGATACTTTACAATGTTCATCTACTCTTGTGGCTCGTCTGCTCTGTTCTCCGATGGTAATTCGAGCTTGTAGACAAGATGTGTGTGGTGCTTTCGTGTCGGAGTAGGTTTACGTCGGAGAATTCTGTATATTCCTTCTCCGACAGCTCTCGCCGGCGGTTTGTGTCTACGTCCTCGAGTCTTCGTCTCATACTCCTCTGCAATACAAATCACAAATCACAAATCACAAAATCCACCTGTATTTTTATAAATAAACGAAAATTTACCTCCTTTGAGAGCAGCTTTAACATCTCCAACATTCTTCGTCACCATCTCCACAAATCCCCAAAAAGGTTGCGACTTTTTGCTTGGATCAGGAAGACTTTTCTTACCCATCACAATGAATCGTACTAGAAACTGTTTCTCGATGTTCACTTTCTACAAATAGACGTGAAATTGGGATCAAATTAATTAATCATGTCATTAGCTTAAAGTGTATTGTTCATCTTCTACCTCAACGCCGTGTCCTCCTTCACCTTCGTGCTTGGCACTAGAGGAGCTACTACTCGCGTCTCCCTCACTGGAATCTTTCTCGGAATATTTCTTAGAAGAGAGAGAGACTCTTGTTTCTCTTCCACGGGATTTTCTCCGGACTCTGGACGCATCACTATGTATAACCTTTGAACATCGTCCACACTGTGAGCTTCTTCTTTGTTAAGCTTTGATCTATAAAAGAAGATTATTTCTCCTCTTTCCTGATTAACAAAGTGAAATTCATCAAGGAACAACAGAGACAGAGACAGACTACTCTGAGTCATCAACATAGAACAGAAGAAAGGTAACAAAACCTGAATCTCAATTGACTTAGTCTCGTTTTAACTTATTTACCTTGTCCCATTTTGCTCTAGTATTCTCTTACGGTGAATCTGAAATCTTTACCTTTAATTATCTCCTTTTACACACCCAACACAGAATAAACTTTCTTTTTCGGTGTCTTTAACACTTGACATAGTTAGAACAGTTCCACGTTGTTGTTTACTGTGAGTTACGTGTCGATCAACATGTAATTCACTGTCAAAAGACTGAAATATTACATTTCATATTTTGTCAAACAGGATGTCATTGAGAATTCACATTCCACGTATTTACATAATCTTTCTTAAAAAGAAAAGTACAGAACATTCCTTTTAGTTTTTTTATACACAAACACGACTCCATCAAAATATAAACACCTCTCTTCTTCAGCTCAAATAAGCAAAATTCCTTTTTCTGACATTTTTGCTCTTGGCTTGCTTCAGCTTAAGCTATTGAGGTCTCCTCCTGGAAGATATAGCTAGGGGTTTGATATTGCAGCTCCTGGATTCGGTATAAAAGGAGCACTCCTACCTTCCTGCAATACCCACATGAACATTAAACACCAGATAGAGAGATATCTAACTTGATGAAAAAGTCTTTGAACTAAATATTCTTACTGCTGTATAAGATTGAGCATGGGAAGACCATCTTTGTCCAGAATAAAACACCGTCTCAATACTCTCCTCACCAAGCTCTCTAAGTCTATTAAGCTCAGGCATCACTTCTTTACCAAGATCAGGCCTATCTTTTCTTCTCAACTCAGCACATTGTAGTGATAACTTAGCAAGAGCTAAGGCTTCCTCTAATGGCCAATCTGGTACTGCAGGATCAAGCATATCTTTCAATGTCCCTTCCTCGATCGCTTGTTCCACATGATAAGCCAAACCCATTGGCTGTTTAGCCGTCAAAAGCTGCAAAAGCATGATTCCGAGAGAATAAACATCCGATTTCACGCCCAACATTCCAGTCTGCTGATACTCAGGATCGATATAACAGAACGTTCCTGCAGCTGAAGTGACTCGGTACTGAGTCACGTTTTCAGCTACAGCGGGAACAAGTCTTGCAAGTCCAACGTCACTGATCTTGCTGACAAAATTGTGGTCGAGAAGAACGTTTCCTGGTTTCAAATCTCTATGGACAATTGGTTCCGGTTTTGTGTGGTGGAGGAAGAGGAGACCCGTAGCTATCTCAGCAGCGATTCTGAAACGCAATTGCCATGAAATCGGCGGCGTGTTTTCTCGTCTGAAAAGGCGGTCATCTAAGCTTCCTTTGGCCATGTACTCGTAGACAAGAATACCGTATTCTGGACATGCTCCTAAGAGAAGAACCATGTTTGGATGCCTTATGCAGCTCAATACTTCAACCTGCGTATCCAAAACACAAAGTTTTAAACTTTTCCTTTTGAACCTACTCTATCTTGCACCACGAGTGAACGATAGAGAAATAGAGTGGTAATGAAGATAACATTGATTTTGTTACCTCTTTGTGAAACTGTGATCTTCCTTGAGCAGCGTCAGGGCGTAAAACCTTAATAGCAACACTAGTGTGGTCAAGATGACCTCTAAAAACAGGCCCATATCCTCCTTCTCCAACTTTTCTTGACTCTGCAAAATTATCAGTCGCTTCTTCGATCTCTTGAACAGTGTATTTTCTGTATCGAACGATGCTATGTCGTGAGAAAGAATCGCTTTCTTTCAATGTCTTCAATTCTATGTTTATCCTTTTATTCGCTTCCATTTCTGCAAGCCTTTTTGCAGCTTCAGCAGCTTCCACGGCTGTTTTGACTTTTGCTCTCTCTTTTTCCACCAGAGACATTGCTGTTTCCTCTGTCTCCTGTAGTTCCTCCAATCGTCTTTCCTCCTCTGTCCTCAGCTTCTGCAGCTCCGTTGTCTAAACCAGATTTTATCCTATTTGTGAATCAATCTCTTGATATTAAGAACAAGATTGAGATACAGATGTATAATACCTCGTGCTTTGCGGTTAAAGCTTCTCTGCGAGCTGAGTTATACATATCCATAGTTTGTTTCAGTTCTAATTTCAGTCTCCTCATTTGAGCTTCAACATCATCCTACAACAAAAACAAACATACTAATAAGGATGTAAAAGACAAAAACAAGTCGGATTTCAAACTGAAAAGCAAAACATGGGTTGATTTCAACTTATACCAAGCTCTGATATGAATAAGAACAAGAAGTTCTTCCACTCTCTTCAGAAGCGGTAGAAGAACCATTGAGATGACCCAGATCCGTAAACCTGATTCCTAATCTATGTGACCCAATGCTCTGCTCTGAGCTCGTTGACATTCTTTGGGTCCTCGCTGAATCTGGTAAATCGATGGAGAAAGAAGATCGGTCTACACTCGGCCTCCCCGTGCTGACGTAGGAAACATCAGGATCGTGTTGAGAAGCACTTACGAATGAGTATTCGGACTCTGAATCTGAGTATTCCCCCATTAATCTCATATGTCCTTGTGGCGGTCTTGGAAACCTAAACCAAGATTCAGGAATTTTTTTGAAGTAATCACGGATAAACAAATTTCGATTGTTTAATTAACAGATAGATACCTGGGGATTTCTGAATCAACTGATCTTCTTCCTCTATGCATAGCTGTTGAAAACATTAAAAAACTTAGAGATTTAAGAAAGTGTTTGAGAAACTTGCGACGCAAGCAACATTCCTCTCGAGGTTTGAACTCTGACCTGTTGGTTGTTTTCTCTCAGGGGCATTAGTTTCGTGACTATCTCCTTCGTTGAGAACTGATGGACGATAAGGAGCAGGACGCGTGGCAGTTCGATGGGTAGAGACTTTTCCTTTGGAAATGACATAAACATTGCAGAAATCAGGAGCTGACCTGGACACAGTCGTTGGCAAATCCGTTTTGAATCTTCTGCTATGGATCAAAAATTGAAAAGAAACCCTAAATTTGGTTAATCTTCTTACGCAAGCAACCAATCAATCATTAACCTTTACCAATTTATTACCTCATAAAGCTACTCCTTGCTGGAGTACCAAGAACTAAATTCTCAATCGCAGAAACTGTAACATATTCAACTATTGCTTTGGCTTTGTCTATGTCTTCAAGCAAAACGTCCTGACAATGAATCTGCAGACATTTCAACAAAAACAAAGACCAATGCTATGAATTTTGATCCACTTTAACCAAAATAAGTCCTTAATTAGGATTGTTGTTACCTCTTTACGGCTGCAAAAACAATGGAAAGATATAAAGAGATCTCTGGTTGGTTTATCCATTTGCGGTTTATGTTGAACTCCTTCTTCAATGTCTGCATTTCCCAAAGAAACCCTAACAAAAACTGAAAACTTTGCGCAAAGATGAAGAATTGAAATGAAAGCCTAATTATGAGAATGTGACCTAAAGAACATTGAGTTTTGGGAACGACATGAATAAGAGCAAGAGTTTGGCCACGAATAGCAAGATTATCCAATGTCCATTTGATAGCATTTTGGCTGCTTTTGTCTTTGTCTATTGCAATTGCTACAGATCCACATTTTGTTCCTTTTGTCACGTCTGCTTTAGGTAGCCACATTCTTATCTTTCTTCCTCTTCTTCTTCCTTTCCTTTACTTTTCCATAGTAGATGTCGTACTTGGAGGAAATAAAACTATCTTAAATTTCAAAAAAATAACAAGATATAAAGAAAAATAGATAATGTAATTGGTTGAGAGATTTTTTCTATTTTTTTTATCTGATGGATGTTACTTAAGAGTTCTAATTTTGGAAAATAAATCTAATTTAAGAGTTAATTACACAAACCACACATATTATTGAGTTTTATCTAATAGAAAAGTTATTTGAAACTCTATTGAAAATCTGTGGACAACTTATTTCTATTTACTTCTCCTTTTTGTACCTTTCAAATTTGAAGGTGAAAATCTCTC
>JAKUCM010000466.1:0-34428 GCA_023374145.1 Lepidium sativum
TATCGTAAAAAGATGAGAGGTCAATACAATATTAAAGGTGGTGATTGTGGAGATTGCCTTAAACATTGCTTCTTTGAGCCTTGTGCTTCAGTACCGTGAACTCAAGTACCGTGGTTTCGATATGAGTCTTGGTATTTCTTTTTTCTTCTTTACTTTATAGAATTCATTTGTTCATTGTAATTGCAAACATTGATTGACATCAATTTGTTTAAATATTTGAAGGATGGGAAGGGAATGCAGCGAAGCAACTGAACAGAGGTGGTGTTGCCATGGGAGCTCAACCAGTCTCCAAAGGCGGTATGACCCGCTGAGTTTGTGTTTTAGGGTTCATTTCTCTCTTTGTAATAAATTGAGGTTTTGTCTTCTCTGTGTTTGATTTTTTACATGTTTCAGTCTCATGTATTGTTGTTAATTGTGAAGGTGTAAGTCTTTCGTTTGTGTTCATTCTTCGACCAATGAATCAAATTCCTCTTCGTACACGTGTTGTAGTTTGTTGGGCCATATTTGGGCATATGGTTGTAATTACTTATAATACATTATGTTTATATTAAGGTTTGTGTAAACAAGTATAAGAGCCGTTTTGTGGCATACATCGATAATAAAAAAATCTTTTGGACAAATCACTGCTGGTTTCTTGATATGGTATCAGAGCCTAGATCCCACTACTTGTGATCTACGGTTCAATTTTTTTTTCTTCCGCGATTGTTCTCTGTTCTCGATCTTGACTTCGTAATATCACTTCTTTATTCACAAACTCTCTCTTAAATCATAATGAATCCTGATGATACAATCAATCCTCCTCCCTCATTCTCAACTTCCGGCGTGATTGATCTGAAACGCAGGACAATCTCGCCTTATGATCTGACGATTGGTGATAATCCAAGAAGCATCATCTCACGTCCTCTGTTACGCGGTCTACGCGTGGTCGACGAATATTCGTTTGGCTCTTATGGCAAGGAAGAAGTTCGAGTTTGCGACTTGTGCAATACCAAAACCAGATGAAGACTCGATCGATTATGAAGATTGGACATCATTTTATGCTTTGGTGGTGTCTTGGATGAAACTTACTATTGAAGAAACTATTGCTGACTCTATCGCTCATCTTGATGACTCTCATGAATTCTGGATTCATATTCATAAAAGGTACGGCGTGAAAAACGGACAACGTGTTCAAAGATTGAAAATGGAGCTTGCTACATGTAGGCAAAGGGGATCTACTCTGGATCAATACTACGGCAAGCTAACTGGATTATGGAAGAGTCTCACGGACTATCAACAAGCGAAGACCATGGACGAGGTGCGTAAAGAAGGAGCTTCTTTGTCTTCTCTAGGGTTCCTTTGTCTTCTCTAGAAGAAGCTTACAATGTGTTACAACAGGAGGATGAATCAAAATTGGCTAGTCAATATCACAATGACCGTTTTGATGGAGCCAGTTTGCGGTTCAAACACACTCGCGAAGTGTGGCTGCTATTCCAGATCATCGCTCTCACACTTGCAAAATATGCGGTAAGATTGGACATTTTGATGATAATTGCTTTGGAAAATAGGTTATCCTGATTGGTGGGTGGAGAAACCGAAAACTAAACCGAATGCGAGCTCTCAAAATTCTCGCGCTACGAGTTCTAACTTGTCGGGTCGTGATCGTGGTGTAACCGAATCCGCGCGAGGTGGGCCTTCGAACGTGAATGGCTCATCGAGGAGTTCAGCGACAGCAATGAACACACAGATTACAGATGCGGATCGTTTGGGTTTGAGTGGTCTGAATGATCAACAATGGAAGACTTTGGTTAATCTGCTCAAAGATCGAAACACCGACTCAACAGAAAAGCTGAATGGTAAGTCGTTTTATGAGTCTTGGATTATTGATATGTGTGCTTCTAACCACATGACAAGATCTCTGGATTATTTGAGTAACGTTCGTGATATGCCTCATGTTCTCATTAAGCTACATGATGGTCGATACACAACTTCTACTCGACAAGGAACAATCTATATGGGATCATCTCTTCATCTTTCTAATGTGTATCTAGTTGACGAACTACAATATCATCTTATCTCCGTCTCTCAGCTGACTCGTGATAGTTGTTGTGTCTTCCAAGTCACTGATCGTTTGTGTGTGATTCAAGATCGCATTTCGCTGATGGTGATTGGAGCGGGTGAACAAAAACATGGATTATATTTTTTTTAAAGTGTCGCGAGTGCATCAATGGCTCGTGGAGTGGAACCACAGTCTCCTGAGTTGTGGCATCAGCGGTTGGGACATCCTTCTTCTATAGTTTTGGATTTATTAAGGCTTCCTTTTTCTAGTAGTTCAAACAATTCACATTCACCGCTGGTTTCTTGACATAGTTATATAGTTTGAATTGTTAGTTGTAGTATATGGTAAAAATTAACATCATTTTCATGTAATCTGTATCATTTTCGTTCCAATAAAAAAATATTTGTATAACCAAAACAAAAAGAAAAAATAAAGTATACCAGGCTTAGCCTAACAAAAAAAGAAAAACTAGCGAATAATAACTATTACCGAAGCCCAAGACACTTAAAGTAGGCCTACAACTCGAAAACCCATATGATTGTTAAACACTTTTTTATGAGTAAACTAGCAATTAGAAATAAGAGTTGTATTTAAAAGATTCAACAAACATATATACTAGAACTGGATAATTTATTTGTTCAGAGCCGATCTATTTCTCAATACAAGACTAACTATTTCTTTTCCTATGGTTTTTAGTATAGTTGCCTCTATCTATTTATTGATCCTCATACTCCTAGAGTTTCTAAGTATTCCATTATCTTCAGATTAAGCAGGATTGACATCTCATTGATTGCGCAAGATAATCTTCTTAGATTCGATTGATAGTGTTTTCTTATTCTGCAATGCGTTGATCTTAGTCTGCAATCATTTTCTTTATTATTTTGGGGGCCGCTTGTCTCCTTTCGGCCAATCTTCATCCTTTGCTAGGTTTCGTTTGTGAGCTTTATTATATGAGGCCCATCCATTAACAGGACTTGGATAGATATCGTTTTTCTTCTTCTTCTTCTGATTTATTATAATAATAGATCTTTATTTTCTCTTTAATAAATACTTCGTCTGTGTCCAGGGACGGTTTAGAGGGCAAGCAGGTGAAGCGGCCGCTTGGGGCAACCATTTTTTTTGGTGGCATATATTTTGTAAAAAAAAAATTTTGAATATATATATATATATATATATTAATAAGATAAATTTTAGTTTGTAGCTCCTTAAGTAAGAATAATATTAGTTGGGTTTTTTAGATAAAACAATTGTTAGAGAACTTCTTAATAATTATTAAATCTTATGTTAGAAAACAATTTAATTAAACCTAATGAAGATGAATAGTCGACGACTCTCTCGTGAAAGATCTCCTCTTGCTCTTGGCCTCTTGCTACAAATTATTCTTTCACCTTCTCCTTCTTCAGAGTTTTTAGTTACAGAATTCAACTCCTTTTTTTAGTTCCTTCAACAAATTCATCAATTATCAATTGATCATTATCTTCAAGTTTTCGTATTAGGTATGTCAGTGAGAGGACATGAATACGACAATGGATACAATATGAAAGGAAAGAACAATGGAGTTCAAAAGAGGTTGTTAGAAATTAATCCAAGGGCATTCTTCACACCATGTGGTTGTCACAGTCTTAATCTTGTGCTATGTGATATAGCATCTTCTTCCATAAAAACTGTGCCTTTTTCAGAATCGTTCAAAGGATATATTGCTTATTTTCTTCATCAACAAATAGGTGGGACATTTTGATTTAGATGGTTAAAGAACTAACCCTTAAATCTTTGTCTCAGACACGATGGGAAAGTCATGTTGAAAGTGTCAGAGCAATAAGGTTTCAAGCCTTAGAAATCAGAGAAACATTACTTTACTTGGCTCAAAAGTAGTGATGTAATGCTGAATCCCTTGCTCTAAGTGAAACACATGGAATTGGAGGTTTTGAGTTCTTGTTTGGTATGGTTATTTGGTATGACCTTCTTTTTGTTGTCAACACATTAAGCAAGAGCCTGCAATCAGAAACATTGATATAGATGCTGCTATTCACCACTTGAAAGGGCTTGTGTCATATTTTCAAAAAAGTCGAGAGACACGTTTTGAGGAAGCAAAGGCTAAGGCTAAGAAAATTACAGCTGATATGGAGATTGAAGCTGAATTTCCTGTGAAAAAGTGTATTGTTAAAAGGAAAAAACACTATGATGAAGACACAGAGATTGTTGATGAAAATGTGTTATTATCACCGAAAGATAGCTTCAGGATTGATTACTTCAACACAATCATGGATCAAGCTCTAGTTTCTCTGGAATCGAGGTTTGAACAATTCCAAAGGTATGAACAAACTTTTGGATTTTTTATTTATTAAAAAAGACTATCAGCCGCAAGTGAGGACAATTTGAAGGTATCGTGTCTGAACTTGGAAGCTTCTTTAAAGAATGGTACGCATTCAAACATTGTTGGTGATGATGTGTTTATGGAATTAAAGATTCTCCGAGAATCTTTGCCAATGGAAGTTCAGAAGCCTATTGAAGTGCTTGATTTTTTGAAAAAGATGGAGGATTGTTATCAGAACACTGAAGTTGCTTATCGCATATTATTGACTATTCTGGTATCAGTCGCCACCGCTGAAAGAAGTTTTTCAAAGTTGAAGCTGATAAAAAATTATTTTTGGTCTACCATGTCACAAGAGAGATTGAGTGGGTTGGTTTTGTTGTCGATTGAGACATATATGGTTGAAAAACTTGACTATTCAAGTTCAATGACCGATTTTGTAGGAAAAAATACATTTTTTAAAAAAACTTTTTTTCTTTCTATAAACAGTTTATGAATTTTTATTATCTAATTTTAACATATGTTTTTTATATGATTTTTAATTTTTAATAAAAAGGCATAATTTTTTAATTCGCTTAAGGCGGTCCAAATCGTTCCTCCAGCACTGTCTGCATCTAAAAGTATCTAAAAGGAGTTGATTTCACCAGAGTCTTAAATTATAAAGTGTACGTCTTTGCTAAGTCAGGTAGAATGTCCGTTTTATAATTTTTGACGGGCCTTTCGTTTTAGTTGATGTTATTTGTCGTTGTCAAAAAAAAGGAGTTGATTTCATTTGTTTCTTGATTTTAATATTTATCCATTTATGATTTTATTGTCAACGGCATAATATATTAGACCCACATATGCTACCAGAGAGCTTGCAACATAAATCATTAATTAGATACTCGAACAAAGCGGACGAGAGTGTCTGCTTTAAGATTCAGAGATGTAGGGATATCAGATAAAGATAAATTTGAATATAATGAACTTAGCCTCAGATACTCCTCCTGCTAGTCGGCCACTCCTCTGGATGATGTATAATGTGCATCACCGTCTCACAGTCTGTCGAGACCTCCACCTCCGTGATTTGAAGCTCCAATAGTGATCCCATTGCCCAAATAACTACTTCCACCTCTACATGCAGGACAGATAGACACTGGTGACCTCGTTCCATTCCCGAAATTACTCCATCCACTGAATTTGGATAATAAACCCAACCTAAACATATATGTTGGTTAGTGTCCTTCCATGAGGCGTCCACAAAACATTTATATCCTGTGAATCTGAGATTAGCTATGGTAGAGAAGATTGATGCTGACTTGAACATGTCATCCTTAGACCCTGAAGGGTCTCCAGGAGTCTTATGGTCTATGGCCTCAGACCATTCTTTATAGTCTGCTACTGTCTTATTCAGAATCAATCGAGGATCTAAATCTTGTTCTGAAAAGAAAAAACATTTCTTGCTTTCCAAATATGCCAAATAATCCATGGAAAAATTTATGTGTCAGCCTGGCTCGGAATTCGCTAACACAAATAATCAAGATTATACCACATTGATTTTCCAGGAAACACTCTTGATGCAGAAAGGAGGGAAGATAATGCCCAAAGTTGGACTGTCGATGGACATTCAAATAATACATGGTTAATAGTCTCATTTTCCGCATCACAGCGTGTGCATCTAGAATCACTGCAAAAACTGCGCTAGGAGAGGCTCTGATATATTGCAGTACATCCTGATAAGGTTTTCCAAAGAAAACGTTTAATTTTATTAGAGAAATTTAGTTGCCAAATTTTACTATATAAGGCTACAGAAGATGGACCAATATGCCTCTTCTTTAGCCACAAACCAAGTTCTGACAACTTATAGCCTGATTTGATGGAATATCGCCCCGTCTTTGTATAATTCCACCCCCAGTAATTCGGACGTTTCCTTCTCGGAATAGGTATAGCCAGGATCATGCGGGCATCTCTTTGATCGAAATATTGATGAACTAAAATTTCTTTCCATGTACCGGAACTATGGTCAATGAATTGATCTACAGTCATATCCGGAAATAAGTACAAATCCAACCACTACGCTGGCCGTGGAATAATATATGGAATCCATGGGTCTTTCCACACCTTGATATGTTTACCATCTCCTATATTTCTAATGATACCTCTAGAAATCAATGATCGAGCTGAAACAATACTTCTCCATCCATATAAAGGGGACGCTTTCAGTGTTGTCTTCAATAAACACTGATCTTTTAGTATCTCCCCTTCAACACTTTAGTCAGAAGTGAATCTGGGAACTCGAGCAGTCGCCATCTTTGTTTAGCCCGGACAGCCGTGTTAAAATCCCCTAGAATTCGGAACCCCAGCCCTCCTTCGGACTTTGGTTTACATAACTCCTTTCATTTTTTCTAATGTATTCCTCCAGATGATTTCGAATTTACCCACCATAAATTAGCTATACCTGAATTCACTTTCATTAACACTGCCTTGGGTAACCTATAGCAATTCATGACATATATTGGCAAGGCTGTAAGGAACGATTTGATCAAGATTTCATTTCCCGCTTTGGAAAGGAACCGTGAAGACCCATTGGCTATTTGTTCCTGCAATTTGTCCCAACAAACGCAAAAACTTTCACTTTCGAACCTCCAATGTTTTCCGGAATACCTAACTACGTTCACATTCCTCCCAAATTTCTAATACCCATGATCTTTTGGATTGCTGATTTACTGTCCACCATAACATTCTGGCGAAATTGTATAGACGATTTATCAAAATTAATTTTCTGCCGAGAGATTAATTCATATTCTGTGAGAATGTTAAGTATTTGTGTTTCCTCCCCCTTGGTAGCTTTACAAAAAAATAGACTATCGCCCGCAAATAATAAGTGAGATACCGATGGACTGTCACGTGTTATTTTTATTCTGGTAACAAGTATTTGTTGCTCTGCTATTTTCAATTTAGCAATGAGGACTTCCGTACAAATTATAAATATATATGGGGAAAATGGATCTCCTTGTCTTAAACCTCTATGAGGAACAATTGGCCCACCTGGGACCCCATTAATTATTATCAAATATTCAACACAAGTTATGCACCACATAATACATGTTTATCCATCGTTCACAAAAATCTAGCTTATGTAACAATATTGATATGAAATTCCATTCAACTCTATCATATGCTTTACTCATATCTGTTTTGATAACCATAAATTGCCCACTCACTCCTTTGTTCGTGCGTAAGGAATGTAACATTTCCCGAGCGATCAAAATATTATTTGAGATGAGTCGCCCAACAACAAAAGCCGACTGTGTTTCAAAGATAAGCTTCGTGAGAACTTGTTTAAGTCTCAAACACAATATCTTCGAAATGAGCTTGTAACCAATATTACAAAAGATAATGGGTCGGAAATCTACCATTCTAGTCGCATGTGAAACCTTGGGGATGAGAAAAATATTTGTCATATTTAAATCCTCTCAAAGGATCCGAACCTTAGGAAATTATTTACCATTGAAATCAAATCCTCCTTGATTATATCCCATGATTGGTTGTAACAAAGAGTCGTCATACCATCTAGACCTGGTGTCTTTCCTTGATCCATCATAAAGAGCGTTGTTTTGACTTCCACTTTGGTTGTGGGACGCATCAACATCTAGTTATCTAAGTCTATAATTTTAGTTTGTATTTCATCCACATGGGCATTAAGGGAACCATTACTGGAAAAAAGTGCGGAGAAGTAGGATAATGCTTCATGTAAGATTTTCGCCTCTTTTAAAATTCAATTACCCCTTCCATTCATTAGTCCAATTATTATATTACAAGCTCTACGTTGTCATGTTAGAGCGTGAAATAATTTGGTATTCTCATCACCCTCCTATAGCCACTTATTTCCACTTTTATGTTTCCAATATGCCTCTTCCTCAACATATGCATGCTTGAGTTTTGCATTTGCTTCAATTGCATTAGTGTTTACGTAGTACCACTGTTATAGTCCTCTAAAATCTACTTAAGCTCCATTATTTATCGGTGTCCTGATTGTATATTTTTACTCCGCCAATGAGAGATTTCCCGGTGATAAATTCTAATTTTCTCTGTCAGTGAGACATTCCGACGATTGTGATACCCTCTCCAACTTTTTCAACTATATCTTTAAAACCAGGTTTACCTATCCAGCGTTTATCAAAGTAAAACTGTTTATTCTTAGGTTTATGAGACTGATCCTAAAAACGCCCTATTATTGGACGATGATATGATCCTATCATTTCTAAGTATTGAATTTTGGCCTTTGGGAATAACTCATGCCAATCTCCATTACTATAACCTTTATCGAGAACACAACGGATTATCTCGGTGTTCATTACGCCTCTCCAAGACCATAAATTTCCTCTCTTTGGGAAATCAATAAGCCCACAATCTCTGACCATTTGATTAATAACCATGAACGAATTCACATTCCTCGGGGCCCCATCTCGCTTTTCATGAATTCCCAAAAGCTCGTTAAAATCTCCAATAATTAACCAAGGACTTGTTCTAATAATGTCCATTCTTGGTAGACGTTTCCATACACAACATCTTTTGGCTTGAACTGGTTCTCCATATAGAAATGTAATGATCGAACCCCAAGAAGATCTAATGATATGTCTATCATATTTATATCCTTGTAGTTTATTATAACATTATAATTATCTGAATAAAGTAAAGCTAAACCACCACTTGCACCTATCGGTTCAACAATGGTTAGGAATTTGAAACTCAAATGCAATTGTATTTTTTTCCAATAAATGAAAATTATTTTTAGTTTCTGATAAAAATAAAAATTCAGGTTTAAAAGTTTTCCAAATATCTCGAAGATAACTTATTGAAATTTTATTCCCAATACCCTCACAATTCCATCATGAAATCTGAAAAATCATAAAAATTAAAACTTCATTGAGCCTTTGTCTTGCTCATTTGTCTTGGCCTCCTTAGGCTTAGCATTCCTAGGTGTCTTGCGAGGTGACATTGCTCCAAGCATCGACATCTTCTTTGTACATACACCACGAAGAGGAGTCGCAACCCGAGACGTAGGTTTACCAGGCCTAAAGGGGAATTAGTAAGTTGTGCCTCCTTACACTTCTGTAATTTGATAGCAAACCCCTTATGGACCTAAGTCATTTCTGTCTCTGTTAGGTTTTGTCTACTATGCATTATTGCCTCAAAAGCAATTGTGTCTAGCACCGATCCTACATCCGACCATGATCAGCATCCACCATCACTACACTAGTGCCATTATCTGCCACATCATGTAGTTCAGCCATCTGCTTTGTCATCAAGTTACCTATTCCTCGGGTACCTCTATAGGTTCCACGACAGAAGCCAGAGCCGGAACAGCAGCTGATACATCTGTAGCCATCATATCTATTTATGAGTTTGCTTGTATCTCTCCGGTTTCTTCCTGAAAGAGGGGACGTCACACCTTCTTTGAAGACAATGTCTCATTGGCCACCTCTTCTCCAATAAGCTAAACATAATTAAAGGAGAGTGAACTCAATGAACTACTAAAACCAGAAACCAAATGTACAAATTTGAGGAATACCTTGTCATTCTCATTCAGTAGAGACTTAATTTGATGGATCCCTCATCCCTTTTTAGCACCCCCATTCTTCTCTCTAACAGCCAGAGACCTAGAGAAGGTACCAAAGTTCTTCTTACCTCCGATTACTACCCTTTGGAACTCTTATTTTTCTCATTGGCTCCCACTTTCTATTTGCTATCAACCCCCATCTCTTTGCTCTCTTGTTTAGCCTTATAACAAGAATTGACATCATGTGTCATCTTGTAACAGAGAGGACAAAATCCTATTATTCTTTTATATTCAAACATAATCTTTGATTCCTTATATACCTCATTTATACCGACTTATAGCTTACTAATTTATATGTTTTCTTTAGTCTTTGTTGTGTTTCTAGAGTCCTTTCAGGTACAAAACGCAAAGATACTTTGGATTCCACATGTTGAGCAAGATTGGAGCTTAACTTTGGATTTTTCCACTACGAGATAAAGGATCGATCGATCAACACCAAGATCAATCGATCACAACTTTAAAAGAGAAAAATACGCTCGATCCATTGATCAAATTCTCATGCCTGACACGATCGACCTCCATCCATCTATATCGTGTGCACGATCCACTGCACGACCGAGCAGTCAGAGATCGTTCGAGCTATTTAAGAAGAAGTTACGCACGATCCTTTGCACGATTTGGAAGCTTCACGATCGAATGAAGAAACATTGATCGATTGAACATTTCAACGATCGATCGATCAATGACCCTGCGAAGCGAAAACCAGATTTTCTTATTTTTGTACCAGTTCGGTTTACTCTATATATTAGGTTAAAAACACGTTTTTAAGAGAGTTTTTCAGATCAAAAAAGTTACAGACTTTTGTTGTAACCTATAGGAGAAGAATTCGGATCTCTACACCATTGGAGAAGAATTCCTAACCCTCTATTCTATCTATTTTGAGTTTTCAATGAATTTCTTTACAATTGCTTGCTTGTCCTTTATTTCCATGTCTGAGTAGTTCATAGTCAAGTTTAGGGTATTCTGAAGATCTTAAAAGACATAAGGGTGAGGAACAAATAGGTTTTAAATATGGAATCTTAGCCTAGAAACATGGTTAATGCGTAGATTAGAGTAGCTAACTAATCTATGATCTTAGGTTACTTATTATCCCAGAAGTTTAATAAGAATCAGAACCTTTCTAGGTAAGCCACTCCTTCACTACCAACGAGAGTTGATGCTAGGTTGGGTTGTGGAGACTTAAGAACTGTTAATACTGCATGGTTAGAATTCTAGAACCAATGAGAGTTAGGATCTCTAGGATCTAAGCATAGTGATAATCGCTGCGAGAGTAGGTTAGTCAATTGTATTATCTGAGTCGAGAACGGAACTGAACTTGCCTTAATAGATTCCTCATCCTAACCTTGATTTTCTTATGAATTCCCTAAGCTTGATGTTTTTTAGATATTGTTTACATTAAATTTTTTAGTTACAATTGATTCCAATCAAAATGTCCATCGAGTTAGCTCTAGTTAAATAATTCAATCGTTAGTGTGATAATTGGTCTTCGTGGATTCGATCCCTAAATACTATTTCGTTTGATGTGCACTTGCAGTAGAATATAGGATTAAAACTCGTGTTACCAATTCCCTTCCTTCTTCTAATTCTAGGTTTGAAGAAAATATCAGTGGTTTTGAGCAAGGGAGTTCTATAAGGACATGTCCCTTTGAAACCTCAATATTAATGATAGAGCCTATGGAATTCGCTACTAAACGATACACCTCTTCCACTCTATATTGAAGCGGAATTCATGTGATTCAAATCCATAAAATCCGCGTTAGCCATTGCTTTCTATGGAGCATAGGAGACCATCCACCCATCGAAATTAATCGAACCATAGTCCAGAACACTTGCAAAGTCTGATTCTGACTTAAATTCGATTTGAAATCTTCCATTACCAAGGTGAGACCACTGATACATCCCACTAAATTCCAAAACTAAGTCATCGTGAAGATGAAAGTGTCCACGTTCTGGATAAATGGGTTTAAACTTTGACCCATAAACACTTTTGAACTTCTTGCCAATAAGGTTGAATTGCCAATCCTTGAGATTTTGATCTTTAATAATCGTGGCAGGGACTTAGACTCCATGCTCTTCTTGTTTAACTCCAGTTGAGACATTAAAAGAGCTGCAACACCAGAGATAATCATAATTTGACATAATTACTGCATATAATAATAATATTAATAAAACTTATTAAATATTTGACACAATATTATTAAAACATAATATAAAATAACATATTATTTAAATACAAGAAAATGAAACAAACAAGCGACTACACGGATATATGAAGTACAAATAGTCAGACCAACAATTATCCGAAATTCTTTGGGAGTGTGCTCAAAAACGAAAAGCCCGTCAATTGAAAAAATAATTCTAACAAAAGAAACAATTAAAATCCAAATAAACATTTTTGTGATGGGGAAGAAAATTTTTATGTGAAGAGATGAGAGGATAATGAGTGTATTTATGGATGAAAAATTATATGTAACCATTGAAAATAGTGTTTAGAGTCGTTGGGTATATATATGTATTATTATTATTTTTCTTTCATACCCGTTAGAAATATATAATTAAAATAAATTTATCAAAATTAGTATTTACCATTAATAACATTATCATGAATTAATCAAATTATATAAAGGGATAATTACATATTAGGTATTAAAATAATATTAATAATTTAAAATGTATTGTTTGTCTTCTGGACAAATTTATTTTATTTATTTATTTTGTAGTACTGTTTTTTAGAAACGCTTTGTAAATATTTTCGGGACATTGTATTATTTATTGTTATTTTGAAATAATTTATAAATGTCTTCTAGATATATAAAGACATTTATCTGAGGAGGCATAGCCTACCATATAATCATGATCATGGAGGCATAATTTTCCATGACAGGAAAACAACTTTTATTATCCTAAACAAAAATAAATTTGTATGGGAAGCAAATCAACCATATTGTTTTGACCATTATAACAATATATAAATTAAATTAAAGTGTATATAATATATGTATGAGACCCAATTTACTTATTATAACAAAGTATAAAAATAGATTTGACAAGATTAAATTTTACTTTTCATTTTACTATAGCACCTCGTGCTGATGGATGTATATTATATATTATATAATATTATTATATAGTATATATGAAGTAAAAAAAAAAAAAAGAACACACACGTGAGAGAAAGAAGGAGTTAATGATTAACTCTTTCTTGTATGTGTTATTTTTATTTTCTTTTGCTTTTCGTTCAAATATACAAAGCCACACACTAATATATAGAAGTATATAGCGGTGAAAGTCATACTTATTATATCTATAGTATAAGTAACTATTAAATCTTTATATTTACAACATTTTCAACCTTTTCTTATGTTTTAAAAAGAAATTTTGGCCTTCTTACATTCTAAAAATTTTCATGGGCCTCTTTTATAAAAATATTTATTTTTTAAGTTAACAAAAAAAAAAAGTGGGCCCAGGGGGGTCGAACCCTTCCTATTAAGCTGGTCATTCGTTATACACTTTCAGCCATAAGTGGAACCATAAAGTGTTTTCCAAGGCACGATCAAGTAATTTTCACTGAGTGTGTAATTATTTCGTTTTCCAACTCAAAGATTAAAATAAGTTTCTATCGACCAAAAAATAAGATTAGAATAAGTTAACTAAAATAATTATATAGCTGAATTATGATTATTAAATTTTTTATGTTTTAATCTTGTAAGTTATTTTTTTGTTGTCAACATTGGACCACAAATGGTCGGCCCATTAACCAAGTTCTTGCAAATGCAAGTGGGGGGACTCGATCCCAGGATGTGCAAGTGCGCATACCTCTTATGGACTTACCACATATCACTAAACTAAATGTCACTTGCAATCTTGTAAGTTTAGTAATTATTTAAGTATATAATTTGCTTAAAACAATTAACTATAATATTAAATAACAATACAATTATATCTGAACTATTTTATTTAAAATAATCAATTACACTAAACAATATAAATGCAATTTACATCGGACAAAAAATGTAATCAATATGTTGAGTAGTTACGAACGTTCCTAACGAACGTAATTGGTTACAATAATCAATATGTTGGCGTTGCCCATTTGAAAGAATATCAAAATAAGGGAAAATTAACGTAATGCATATTTGATGTAAAATATAATAATATTTTATTTTTACAATTTGTTATAGTAGTAACACTAAATCTAGTGTAATACTATAGCAAAAAAGAAAATTACACTATTTACTGTGAATTTTAGTAGAAAAAAAAAACACTAAAAACTTGACACTAAAATAGTGTTTTAGTGTTAGCCGCTTAAACTATTTGTAGGAATCCTTGAGAACACTTGTAATCCTCAAATCATTATTCCATAAAATCAAAAGTTCAAACATTCTCTTTTGTTATCAGTATAATGCATGCTTTCATAGATTGTGTTGTGCCACAATGACTAACAAATTTGGTTAACATGGAGTAACAATGTATTGTTATGTCTTTTGTCTAACAAGTGGATCAACAAAATGCATAATTTAAATTTTTAAAACTTTAAAGTCCAATGATATTTGTAAAATAATAATATGAACATCTGACCACTTGATATTTTTATCTATAAATTTGTTTTCATATATAATCATCCTACATTCATATGTGGGCTCAGTTAGTAAATATCACCATTTACAATTTAAAAGTAACTTGAACTATTATCAAATAAATTTTAAATCTTACATTTATCAATTTATGTGGTGTCTTATTGATATGACTATGCAATTGTCTTGGTTGATTTTTCCTCTAATCATTTCATTTTGCATATCCATTTATTTTCCAGGTTATAACGAATTAGAACCTTTCATATAATAAAGGAACTCCATTAATAATACTTCAGTCAACTCCGGTAGCTGCTAGTTTTGACCAAAGAGGGAAGAGCTATCATGTTATGTATTGGTCCATGTTAAATAACTGCAGACAAAAGAGGTCCATAATGATGATGATACAGACAGCCAATTTCGTAATTGTTCTGTAAAAACCTCCACTTGTTAAATGTGTACGTCATTATGCAATTCGTCTAGTTATAATCCAGCATGCTTTCAGTGTCCACCCACCCCTTTTTCTTAACCAGACCAAACCCATTGACACTAATTAGATAAGTGATTAAGTTCAATAGTACTTTATCTTATGGAGATTGTTATGACTTAATGTTCGATTAGTACTCAATTGTTCCGAGAGAAACAGAGTAGTACATATAGGAGCACACAAAATTTATACGAGTTCATGTCTCGAATGAGTACCTTACGTCTCGGCTTGACGGTACAGGCAATCCACTATTTTCTCGTTAGTTACATAGGTTTACAATGCTCTCCTTTTATAGGAGTTAAAACATAAAGCAAATGATAAGATCTTCAAATATCTTATGTCTATCTCTTATCACCCTAACTAACTCTTATCAACAAACTCTCTTTATCAAATCTCATAGAAAGATTGATCTGGCTACTTCCTAGAGAAAACCGAATAACAATCATTAACCAATGACTTTCAATTGTCTCTTTGTACCATCATGAACCAAAACCGGTTCATGATTAAGTGTGTTGCTTGTCATCACTCTACAATCTCCACCTTGTCATCAACACACCTCCGATTTTGTTTCCTTGTACTGCCAAACATTACCAAGTATCTAGTACTTGATTACTTTGAGCAAAGCTAGATGTTGCTCAAATTTCTGAACTGGGATCACCTTAGTAAGCATGTCGGCTGGATTCTTAGACGTATGTATCTTCTCCACACTTACTTCTCCATGTTCAGTTACATCTCTAATGAAATGCATCTTCACATCAATGTGTTTTGTTCTCTTATGAAATACATTGTTCTTGGCAAGACATATTGCACTTTGAGAGTCACAAAAAACTCTCAATTTTCCTTGTTTATAACCTAACTCTTCCGCTAATCCTTTCAGCCAAATCCCCTCCTTAACCGCTTCTACTAAGGCTATGTACTCTGCCTCGGTTGTTGAGAGAGCAACAATATGTTGAAGACTCGATTGCCAGCTCACAGTGTTGCCACATGCGGTGAAAACATAGCCCGTGGTTTATCTTCTCCGATCCAAATCTGCTGCGAAGTCTGAATCGGAGTAGCCTTCTACCTTGAAATATGCGCTCTTCTTGAATACTAAACACTTGTCTTGTGTCCCCTTTAAGTTTTTAAGAAGCCATTGTACTGCAGTCCAATGCACATATCATGGATTCCCCATGAATCTGCTTACAAGTCCTATTGCATAAGCAACATCCGGTCTTGTTCCTGTCATTGCGTACATTAATGTTCCCTATTCCATTTGAGTATGGAAATTCCCCTGTTTCGCCATCTTCTCCTTCTCCTTTAACCGTAGATAATTTGAACTGAGTGCCTAGCGGAGTTGAGACAGTTTTAGCATCACTCATTCAGAATACTTGCAGTACTTTCTTTATGTAACTTGACTGTGACAGACTAAGCACACTCTCTGCACGATTCCTCTCTATATCCATACCCAAAATTCGTTTTGCTGGTCCTAAATCCTTCATATCGAACTCACTTTTCAGCAGTTCCTTTACCTTGTCTACTTCCGAGATGCTCTTTGTTGCGACAAGCTTATCATCCACATATAAGAGTAAGTAGATGTACTCTTCGTTATGAAGTTTCTTGAAGTACACACAATGATCATATTCACTCTTAGTGAAGCCGTTTTTGATCCTGAATTGATCGAAACACTTGTTCCATTGTCTTGGTGTTTCCTTTAATCCGTAGAAGGATCTTTCCAAGTGACACACCAAATCTTATTTCCCTTTTACTTCATAACCCGGTGGCTGCTCCATATAGATATCTTCATCTATTTTCCCATGTAAGAACGCTGTTTTTACATCAAGTTGCTCTAGCTCTAATTCTTGATTTACCGTGATTGACAACAAGAACCTTATAGAAACATGCTTAACTACCGGTGAAAATATCTTTTGATAATCAATCCCTTCTAATTGTAAATATCCTTTCGCCACCAATCTTGCTATGTATCTAACTTCTACAACTCCCACTTGCATCCGATTGTCTTTTGGTCCTTTGGCAACTTCATCAAATTCCACGTATGATTTTTCATGAGTGAGTTGTATTCTTCATCTGTGGCTTTCTTCCACTTCCATCTATCTTTACTACATTGAGATTCCATGTAGTCTTTAGGTTCTTCCGAGCCTAATTCTTCTGCGACCATGAGTGCAAACGCTGCAACTTCATCTTCATTTCTGTATCTTGAAGGTGGTTTAATATGTCTTCTAACTCTGTCCCTAGCCAGCTGATAATTTGCTAGATCTTCATCACCATTATCATTACTAAATTCATCATCAGTTGGTGACAATGTATCAGCCACAACTCCACCTTCATCTGTTCTCTTGTCCATGTTTTCTTTCTCTTTGAGCTGAGTCGCTTCCTGCATCAATGAGTCTTTTCCTTTTTCTGCTAGCTTGTTCATGTTCATATTGTCCTCTTTATTTAAGTCCTTATAAACCTTGTCTTTTGTGAACAATACGTTTCTTGTGATAACACACTTTATCATTAAGGAGCCACACTTTATACCCTTTCACTACATAAGGATATCCGATAAAAATTCCTTTTAACGCTCTAGGTTTGAGCTTTCCTTGATCTACATGAACATACACTACCGCCCCAAATCTCCTTAGAAGTGAGTATCCCGGTGTTTTACCTAGCCAAAGTTCCTCCGGGATGTTATAATCATTTGCCGATGATGGTGTTCGGTTAATCATGAATACCGAAGTGGCCACTACCTCGGCCCATAATCTCTCTTCTAATCCGGATTCATCCAAGAGACATCTAACATTTTACATGATTGTTTGATTCATACGTTCTGCCACACCGTTCTGTTGTGGTGTGTATGAACATGTCTTGTGTCTCTCGATGTCATTCTCTTTGCAGAAATCGTCATAATCCGAGTTACAAAACTCCAACCCGTTATACGTTCGAAGGCATTTAACCTTCTTGTTAGCTTGATTTTCTACAAGTATTTTCCACTCTCTGAATTTCCCGAAAACCTCATCCTTGGTGGCTAAGAAATATACCCAGACTTTCCTCGTAAAATCATCAATAATAGACAGAAAATACCGTTTCTTTGACAGCGATGGATGACCATTTGGTGATCCCCACAAATCAGAGTTTACATACTTTAGAACATCATCGGTGTTGTGTTTTCCTATATTAAAACTCAGCCTTTTATTTTTTCCTATTACACAGTTTTCACAAAACTCTAACGTGCTGATTTTCTTCTTCTCAAGGATTCCTTTTTCAACAAGAACATTCAGATTTTTCATGCTTATGTGACCGAGTCTTATGTGCCACAATGACGTCTCATCCTTTGACACAACGCTGTTTGATTCACCAACAATTGTCTCACCATCAAGATAATATAGAGACCCATTCAATGTTCCTTGTAACGCAAGCTTGTCATTCTTGAAGAATTTAAGCTTCCCTCCTCCACCAATTTGTCTAAAACCTTGTGTGTCTAGCGAGCTAACCGAAATCAAGTTTCGTTTGAGATCAAGGATGTAACGAGCATTTGTTAATCTCTTAACGGTACCACCATATGCATTTACTCTTACGGATCCCACTCCTCGTATAGCAATGGCCATGTTATCTCCCAGTAAAACTTGCCCTGTTTTTACTTCATCAAACATATTGAACCATTCTCTCCTTGATGTCATGTGATATGAACAACCCGAATCAATAATCCATTGATCTTGAGGATTCTGATCTGAAACTGCAAGAGCATCGATTTCTTGCAGCTTATCATTTATCACTGCCGCTTCACCATCATCCTCATTCTCCATTCTTTTCTTTCTAGCATAACAGTCCTTTTTCACGTGTCCTTCTTTCTTGCAGTACCAACATGTAACTTTTGTTACGGACCTTGACTTCGACCTGCTTCTGCCTCTGTTTTTATATGGTTCTTTCTTCTCATCTCTTCCTCTTGCTATATAGCTTTCACCGTTACTAGTGTTCGGTGAAGTTCTCTTTCCTTCTCTTAGCTCCATCTCTTTTGACCTGGCAGCTTCTACAACTTCCTCTAGAGATAATGTTTCTCTACCATACTTCAATGTCTCCTTCAATTGATCATATTGTGATGGTAGAGAGCTAAGCAACAGAATTGCTTGAATCTCCTCTGTGACCACAATTTTCAAGCTATGTGAGTGTGAAACTATCTTGAGAAAATCATCGATGTTCTCATCTATGGTTTGTGATTCAAGCATCCTGTATGTATAGAATTTTTATGCTGCAAATAAATTATGTTAGGAAGAGATTTAGAGAGATATAACTTTTCTAAAGTAGACCACGTTGAAGCCGCAGTTGTGCACGCATCGATCTTCCTCAATACGTGATCTCCAACTTTGAGTATGGTTATGTTCATTGCTCTCTCAGACTTTTCAAGCCTCTCGACTTCTTCTACCTTTATCCTTTTCTTGAAAGCAACTTCTTCTTCACCGCTTTCGAAGGTGACTCAAGTTCGGTTAACACATCCCTTAAACCAAGGACCGAGAGTTGTGCAAGCATTTGCTTATTCCAAAGCGAGAAGTCTCCTTTCCCGTCAAAACGCTCCACCTCACTCCGAGTATTCGTCATCTTTCATTCAAACAACCCGAGGGCTCTGATACCACTTGTTATGACTTAATGTTCAATTAGTACTCAATTGTTCCGAGAGAAATAGAGCAGTACGTATAGGAGCACACGAAATTTATACGAGTTCAGGTCTCGAATGAGTACCTTACGTCTCGGATTGACGGTACAAGCAATCCACTATTTTGTCGTTAGTTACATAGGTTTACAATGCTCTCCTTTTATAGGAGTTAAAACATAAAGCAAAGGATAAGATCTTCAAAGATCTTATGTCTATCTCTTATCAACCTAACAAACTCTTATCAACAAACTCTCTTTATCAAATCTCATAGAAAGATTGATTCGGCTACTTCCTAGATATTATATCTCATAAGTGTGTTGCTTGTCGTCACTCTAGAGAGATATTATATGAGGCTGTGAGGAGTTCAAAGGTAATGTAATCATGTCCTTATAAATAAAGGCACCATTCTTCCTTTTTTTATACAAATCATTGTAAACATTTATTTGTGTTTAAGATTCTTTCTCTAACTCTCTCTTTTGATGGAAGGAGAATGGTCGACAGGCTTCTGTGATTGCTTCTCTGACTGCGAAAACTGTAATGAAATAAGCTCCATCTTTATTTTTATATAATTCTTATCTTTTCAAACTTGCTTCTATATATTCCTTTCATTTATGTTTTCTTTGTATTATTATATATGAAAAAAATGAATAAAACAGGTTGCATCACATTTTGGTGTCCATGTTTCACATTTGGCCAAATCGCTGAGATCGTTGATAAAGGATCCACCTGTAAGTTACTTGATTATGATAAAGAGATATATAATTAATGAGAAAATCTAATTAACATTGTCAAATTTTAATTACAGCGTGCGGAACAGCAGGAGCCCTATACACATTAGTAGCAGTAGTAACAGGTTGTGCATGTATATATTCGTGTTGCTATCGTAAGAAGATGAGAGCTCAATACAATCTTAGTGGTGATGATTGTGAAGATTGTCTTTTACATTCCTTCTGTGAGCTTTGTGCTTTGACTCAAGAGTTCCGTGAACTCCAACGCCGTGGTTTCGATATGGATCTTGGTATTTCTTTCACTTTTTTTTTTGTTTTTAAAATTCATTTGTACATAGTAATTGCAAACATTAATTTTTGAAAGAAATTTGATAATTAATTTTGTGGTATTTATAGGATGGGAAGGGAACGTAGTGAAGCAGAACCAAGGTGGTGTGGCCATGGGTGCTCCAGTCTCACAAGGCGGCATGACTCGATGAGTTTGTCTTATTTAATTTCTCTACTTGTAATAAAATTAGGTATTATCATTTACTTTTTTTTGATAAATTTTACACGTTTCCGTCTCAATAGTGCGTCTGAAGATGTAAAGTGTTTTGTTTGTGCCGACAACTTCGACTAGCTAATAAATCAAATTGTTCCTCATGCATTTGTTTGTAGATAATTAAATAGTTTGACATGTTAGTTGAAGTTCTGAATATTTTTAATTTTGCAGTATTTGTCAATGTGTGGTCACTGCAAAGTCACTTTCGAGGCTGAGCTGTGTGTTAATTAGTTTAAACTTTAGTCAAGAAAGAGTTTTTTAAGGATCTCCAATCCACATCTATTTTTAACTATAAATATTATTTTAAAGTTAATTCACTCTAATTTACTTTTATTTTCTATTCTAAAAAAGTGCAATGCTATTTTTTAAATATATAAGGGAATGCTAATTTTTTTTAGAGGTAAAAATCAAATATATTTAAAATATTTTTTTAGAATAAGAAATAAAAATATATATATGAGTAAAACACATCTTTATTATCAAGATTTTCTATTTTAAAATAAAAAAATAAAATATATTAGAGATGGTCTTAATACATTGAATTAATAAAAAATTTTAAATGGTTATCTCACAGCTTTGTCAATTTATGTCATGTCTTGCTACAGATTACCTCGGGTAGTTGTACATAATCTAATTTCGTCTATAGCTGACTTTTGGTGGGCCGGTTCAGGTTCATCGAAAGGGATTTATGTAAACCTAAATCAGTGGGAGGTTTGGGCTTTCAAAATTTGGAGGATTTTAATATAGCTATGCTGACTAAGCAACTCTGGCGTCTCTTAAACTATCAAGAGTCTTTACTAGCCAAAATTTTGAAGGGTAGGTACTATAAGGATCATTGTTTACTAGAGGCACTGATGAAAGTAATGTCTTCATACGGGTGGCGTAGCTTGTGTTCTGCGAAAGGTCTAGTTGATCAAGGTCGCATTCGGCAAATTGGCGATGGGAAATCCATTAAGGCTTGGTATGATCTCTGGATATCTGATTCAGTGCCTCAACCTGCGTTCTAGTCAAATCTGATTTTTTTCCCAGAGATGACAGTGGATCAATTTATAGATAAACCTACAGGTAGATGGAAAGAGGTTTTAGTTCATCAATATTTTGACCCTCGAGATGTACGATTAATTCTTGGTATACATGTACCAATCTGGGACCGCCAAGATTATTGGAGATGGCATTTCACGACAACGGGTAGATATTCGGTCAAATCAGGATATCGGGTTGCAGAACAATTGGCGGCTTTCGAGCATGGTCAGTTAGGCCCGACGTTTGAGGTTCTATATAGTAAAGTATGGAAACTAGATTGCCCTAATAAAATTAAGCACTTCATCTGGCAAGCTTTGTCACGATGCATTGCAGTAAGTAAGAATATGGCCCAGAGAGGGATCAATTGTGATATTAGATGTCCACGTTGTGGTGTAGAGTATGAGTCTATTAATCATGTTTTGTTTTTATGTCCACCAGCTCTCTAGGTGTGGGCATTATCGAGTATTCCTTCAGCACCGAGTGTTTTCCCTGGTGAGTCCATTTGGTATAATCTAGATTATCTGTTTCGGATAATGTTGGTGGAGGGGGAATGGAAGTTGTTCCCATGGATTTTACGGCAGATTTGGAAAGCGAGAAATGCTTTTTGTTTTGCTAGTAATGACTTGACCCCTCAAAAGGTCTTGAGTAGTGCGGTTGAGGATTATGATGAATGGTCCCTGGCGCGGTTAGGCAACTCGATTGTCAGAGGGTCGACTCCTTTCGGTACCTTTGTCAGGAAGTCCCTAATAGCTTTCCCTACCACAGCTAATATGCAGTTCACATGATTCAAATGCTTTGTGGATGCGTCCTGGAAGGATACTGACCGCTTTTCTGGTTTAGGTTGGTATTGCTTCGCAGATTCAGTGGATGGTGAGCATATGGGGGCCAAGGGCATTTCAAGAAGTCTTTCAGCCACACATGTGGAGGTGGAAGCAGTGATATGGGCGTTGGAATCCTTGGTGGCCCTTCACGTCTCAGAAATGGAGGTTTCAACAGACTGCGAGACGGTGGTTCGGATCCTCGATCAACCTGAGGAGTAGCCAGCATTCAGACCATACCAAAAGGCGTTCGAGCGGTTATCTTCTCTCTTCTTGGTTTTTTCTTTGTCGGTTATTCCAATGTCGATCAATCATAAAACGGATTCTTTAACCCGGAGGGCCAGAAAATTCATTTATGATCGGTGACGGTTTTTTTAAAGATCTATTTTTTATTATATTATCGTTGTCAAAAAAATGGTTATTATCTTTCTTAACTGTCCGTACACGATTAGTGTAGTGGATTAGATGTATATAGGTATTTATTTTATTTTATTTTATTTTATTTTGACAATATTTTTTTTCAGTAATATATTAATAAGAAATCAAAAATAATTTGGAAAATGATTGGCACGGACCTGGATAAAGGAGTTAAATTAAGATAAAGAAATACGCGTTTGAAATATATAATCGGTCAATGATATCATCTGGTCACATGGAAATTAGAATAGTCACATGGAAATTAGACATTTTATAGATGATTTGGTCGTGATTGTAGTTAAGATGAAATTAACACCGTTGACTTAAATAATGAACCTTTTTTTTTAATAAAAGTTAAGTTTCTATTATCAACAACTAATTCGATAAGATCTGATTTATAATATAGATATTTTTATTAAAATTGAATGAAATTTGAATTTATTATTTGGTATTAAATTAGATAGAGACAAACCAACTAAACTATATATTTCTAATAAGTTTTTATTTTAGCTTGTGTATATAGAGTAGTAAGAAAATAATGACTAAGGAGGGATGACAAATGATTATTATTCAGAGTAGACAAGTTTTAAATCTAAATTATGAAGGCTATTTCATAAAAAATAATGATAAATAGTTTGATTTTATCGATTTTATTGGATATGGAGGTTAAACGTAAAATGTTTAGAGATAGAGTTTAGGCTATTGTTGGTCCAACTGACAAAAATGATTAAGAATTTAAAAAATGGCAATTTTCTTTCCTAAAATAAAATTTGAGTAACTATTAGTGAAAACATTTTAATTATTAAAATAAGAAGAACTGATTGAGAACAAAAATAAGTACTATGGTAAAATAACAGGTAACTTATTTTATGATTTGAAATATAGAGGAGGCTGTGAGGAGTTCAAAAATAATGGAATTCCTGTCTTTATAAATATAAGCATCATTCTCCATTTCATATACAAATCATTAGACACATTTATTTCTGTTTTAAAGTCTCTCTTAAACCTTTATCAATAAAATAAAAAAAGTTTATCTCCCTCTCCCTCGACGGAAGCTCAACATCTTCATGGCAAGGCTCAAGCTGAAGGAGAATGGTCAACAGGCTTTTGTGAATGTTTCTCTGATTGTGGAAACTGTAATCATTATATCCTAATTTATAATTTATTTTTATTTTTAAAATTTGCTTTTAAATATAGCTGAAAATAAGTAAAATCACTTGATAATTTGGAAATGAACAGGTTGCATCACATTTTGGTGTCCATGTATAACATTTGGACAAGTCGCTGATATCGTAGACAAAGGAGCCACCAGTTAGTTACTTAATTATGATAAAAGTATCGTCAAATTTAATTAAGACATCATAATTAGTACTAATTAAATAAAAATAATTACAGCTTGTGGTACTGCGGGAGCTTTATATGCGTTGATAACAGCAGTAACAGGTTGTGGATGTTTGTATTCATGTTACTATCGTAAGAAGATGAGAGCTCAATACAATATTGATGGTGATGATTGTGGAGATTGCCTTAAACATTGCTTTTGTGAGCTTTGTGCTTTGACTCAACAATACAGAGAACTTAAGCACCGTGGTTTCAATATGGATCTTGGTATTGATTTATTTTCCTTTTTCTTTATTCATTTTTAATTGAAAATATTATATATTTTTTTTATAAAAAAAATGAATTTATGGTATTTAATTATAGGATGGGCTGGGAACATGGAGAGGCAACAGAATCAAGGTGGTGTAGCCATGGGTGCACCTGCCTACCAAGGTGGCATGACCCGCTGAGTTTTTATTTATTTATTATTCATATTTTTATTTGGAATAAAATGTGGTTTGGATCTTCTGTGTGTTTTTGTATAATATGTATATTGTTATGAATGTATTTCTTCAATGTACGAGTCCTATGTATCAATTGCATTTTTACTTTTGAAAACGAAACGACATTGTTTATAATATATTGTAGCTTCGACTTTTATATAACAACGAGTTTGACCGACAGACGAAAACGAGTTGGCCATTTTTTATGTGATTTTTTTGGATTTTTATTATGTTAAGGTTTTATGTGAATATTTGTATTTGTTTTTCTATTCATGATGTTAATTTGTTTTTCCACAATGACTGTACTCTGGGACGGAAGGATTCGAACCTCCGAATAGCGGGACCAAAACCCGTTGCCTTACCGCTTGGCTACGCCCCATTTCAATTTTTATTCAAGACTACTAAAAGAGTAATATTTCTATTGGTTGTTCGTCAATTCAATTTAAGCCCAAATTAAATATAGATTAGATTAGTGCTAGAGTTTTGACACGTGTAGATAGCAAAGTAAACTTATTTTATTGATCATTAGATAGAATTCAATTAAGATATTGTATGAAAATATTATTTCTTTAATTCTCATAAGAGAATGAAAGGATTTTTGATTGAGTAAGTTCAATAAAGTCTTTTTAGACTATCTTTCTTTATTTTTTCCTTATATAAAAAATATATTAATAACTCAATCAAAATTAAATTATCCACAAGAACACCAATTTTTGTTATGCTTAATATATTTAATTTGGTCTGTATTTGTTTTAATTCTGCCCTTTTTTCAAGCACTTTTTTAGTCGCCAAATTGCCGGAGGCCTACGCCTTTTTGAATCCAATCGTGGATGTTATGCCCGTAATACCTCTTTTCTTTCTTCTCTTAGCCTTTGTTTGGCAAGCCGCTGTAAGTTTTCGATGAAATTATTAATACTGTCTTAAAAAAATTCACGATTTTTATTCTTCCAACAACTCAAAAGATAAAAAAAAATATTGACGTATGAAGGAACTCTCAATCCAAACATTGAATTTTTTTGGTAGACATATTAAATCTGGATCATTCCATTTCCTAAATTTTATCCTCTTTTCCCTAAATGAAAGAACCTAATTAGATTCGAGTTCACCAAAAAAAATATCTAGATGTTGGTATGCAAATCTGTTTGAATATGAAAGACTCGACTATTTACAAATGACGTTCTGAAACCTTTTTTTATTTATTTTTTTCTAGAAAAAAAATAAATCACTTGATTTATTGGTATCAAAATTAGATATTTGGTATAAAAATAGAGAATCTATTCTCTTTTTTTTTTTTAGTAAGATCTTGGAGATTGTGTAATGCTTACTCTCAAACTTTTTGTATACACTGTAGTTATATTCTTTGTTTCTCTCTTCATATTTGGATTTCTATCTAATGATCCAGGACGTAATCCGGGACGTGAAGAATAAAAAAGAAAGGTTTTTTATTGCTTTATTTAATTAGTGGAAATGCTCGAATTTTATTAGGATTTTATCTATTACACATCATCAAAAGGATAAAGGGAAAGAGAGGGATTCGAACCCTCGGTACGATTAACTCGTACAATGGATTAGCAATCCAACGCTTTAGTCCACTCAGCCATCTCTCCTAATCGAAAAGGGATACTTACTTAGGTTCCATTAGACAAAAAAAAGGCTTGAAAAAGAACCTTCTCCACTTTATTCTTAAAAAGCTTTCTTTTTTTTTTTAGATTATTCTATATATTATATATATTTTTTCATTTTCTATATTTTATTATATAGAATTTCTTTTTTATTATATAAAAATATTTATCATATATTTATATATACTATATATATTACTATTCTATAACTTTTTTTATAGAACTTTCTCAGTAATTCTATTTACATAAAAAATTGAGATAAAGATTAGATAAAGAAAAGGCGCGAACTCGAAAGATAAATAAATAAAACCACAATAATAGAAATAGAGAATCCTTTTTTTATTTTGTCTCGTCAAAACACAAGTAAAAGATCTTTTTTATTTTAATAGCCTGGCCTGGTCAGTCCCCAGCCGGGCCTTTTTTTGTTTTTGTTAAAGTTAAAAAGACTCATCCGATGGATTTTTAGACAAAAAAGATCTTAAATAAAAAAATGGAATCGACTCCGCTTTGACTAATTTTTTTAAGTCAACGCTAGAATTTTCTAATTTTTTTCAGATTTTTTTTTATTACACCCCCGATTATTTTGTTCGACAAAAGGTCTATTTATATGCAATAATTGCGTTGTAGCGGGTATAGTTTAGTGGTAAAAGTGTGATTCGTTCCTTTAATCCCTTTAATAGTTAAAGGGTCTCTCGGTTTGATTCATCTTCCGATCAAAAACTTTATTTCTTAAAAGGATTTAGTCCTTTCCCTTTCAATGAAAGATTCAAGGAAGATTATAGATTCTCGTAATTTGTATCCCAAGACTCTAATCAATTGTAAATTTGGATTATGAAATTACGAAACATAATTTTTGAATTGGATGACTATTTACAATTCAATAAGTATAACAAGAGGATCCATGGATAAAGCTAGAAAAGTTTCTTTCTAATCGTAACTAAATCTTCAATTTTATTCATTGTTTGATATAGAAAAAATTGAAGCAAAATAGCTATTAAACGAGAACTTTAGTTTACTAAGACATCGACATATTATATTGTTTTAGCTCGGTAGAAACAAAATACTTTTCCTAAGGATTCCGTTAAATAGAAATAAAGAACGAAGTAACTAGAAAGATTGGTCGAGTTCTCCTGATCTATCTTCTAGAAGGATCATCTAGAAAGCAAAATTTTCTGTGAAAGCACCCAGACGGAAAAAAAAAAGCTAACATAGATGTTATGGGTCGAATTTTGATTACGTTCCCGTCTTATTTTATTTGGGAATTTCTCCATCCATCATAAAGGAGCCGAATGAAATCAAAGTTTCATGTTCGGTTTTGAATTAGAGACGTTAAAAATATAAAAATGATCAATCGACGTCGACTAAAACCCTTAGCCTTCCAAGCTAACGATGCGGGTTCGATTCCCGCTACCCGCTCTAAATTCAAAATTGCCTCTTTTTAATAGAGACCATTTTCTCTATTAGAATTGTCTAATAGCAATTGTGTATTGAATTCACTTCAATACACAATTGCTAAAAAGGTTTCGCCCTTTCTTTTTTTTACAAAAGGAAAGTCAAAAAAAGCGAAAAGCGTCCATTGTCTAATGGATAGGACATAGGTCTTCTAAACCTTTGGTATAGGTTCAAATCCTATTGGACGCAATATCAATATAGATATCAATATATTGATATATATCTATTATTTCCATTTGTATTATATTATATATATATATTCTATTTCGAAAAAAAGATAAGAAAGAAATAGAATAAGAAAGAATTTCTGAATGCTTGAAGATTTAATATTAAACAGATATTAGTTATATACTTCTTTATATTATATATATACTTAACTTATAGACTTCTATTTATATTATAGAATTTCTGAAAAATTTAATTCAAATTTCAAATTAAAGAATAAAATTGACTAAAGAATCAAAAAAAAGAATGATCCGTTTCGTTTCTTTTTTTATACTTTCTCCTGAAGTAGAAAACGTTCCAGTTGCTCTTGAATACCTTCTTTCAACAAGCTTTCTGCTTCAGGGGTTAATGTCTTGGTAGAGGATATGATTTCTTGGAACTGAGGTTTATTCGTTTTTAAGTAAGTGCGTAATTGAACGAGAAATTTTCTTACTTGTCCAATTTCTAATCCATCCAGATAACCATTTGTTCCGGTATAAATGGTCATTATCTGTTCTTCCACTGTGAGAGGGGCTGATTGGGATTGTTTCAGTAACTCACGCAATCGTTGACCTCTTGCCAATTGATTCTGAGTAGCTTTATCGAGATCAGAAGAAAATTGGGCAAAGGCTTCTAATTCAGCGAATTGCGCCAATTCCAATTTTAATTTTCCGGCTACCTGTTTCATAGCTTTAATTTGAGCGGCGGATCCTACTCTCGAGACAGAAATCCCTACATTAATAGCGGGTCTGATTCCAGCATTAAAAAGATCGGCCGATAAGAATATTTGTCCATCTGTAATGGAAATTACATTAGTAGGAATATAAGCTGAAACATCTCCTGACTGGGTCTCGACGATTGGTAAGGCAGTCATACTTCCTTCACCTAATTGAGAGCTTAATTTAGCGGCTCTTTCTAAAAGACGTGAATGTAAATAAAAAACATCTCCTGGATAAGCTTCACGACCCGGTGGTCTTCGTAATAGAAGAGACATTTGTCGATAAGCTTGTGCTTGTTTGGAAAGATCATCATAAATGATTAAAGTGTGTTGTTCGCGGTACATAAAAAATTCAGCCAAGGCTGCTCCTGTATAAGGCGCGAGGTATTGTAACGTAGCTGGTGAATCGGCCGTTTCAGCTACCACAATAGTGTATTCCATTGCCCCTCGTTCCTGTAAACTCGTAACTACCTGAGCCACGGAAGAAGCTTTTTGACCAATAGCTACATAAACACATATTACATTTTGACCTTGTTGATTCAGAATTGTATCTGTGGCTACTGCTGTTTTACCGGTCTGTCTATCACCAATAATTAATTCTCGCTGGCCGCGTCCGATAGGGATCATGGAATCAATAGCAATAAGTCCTGTTTGAAGAGGCTCATATACAGAACGTCTCGAAATAATACCTGGGGCAGGAGATTCAATTAACCGAGATTCGGAAGCTGAAATCTTACCTCGACCATCAATAGGGTTAGCCAAGGCGTTTATAACACGCCCCAAATAAGCCTCACTCACGGGTATCTGAGCAATTTTTCCCGTAGCTTTGACTGAACTTCCTTCTTGGATCATCAAACCGTCACCCATTAATACAACGCCAACATTATTTGATTCTAAATTTAAGGCAATACCTATAGTACCCTCCTCAAATTCTACTAATTCACCTGCCATTACTTCATCAAGACCATAAATACGAGCGATGCCATCGCCCACTTGAAGTACGGTACCAGTATTTACAATCGTTACTTCTCTATTATATTGCTCAATACGTTCACGGATAATATTACTAATTTCGTCGGCTCTAATGGTTACCATGAGTATTGTCCTAATTCTTTTTTGGAAGAAAAAAAATAATGCCTATCATAATCGTAAGGAAAGGACTAATCAGTTGTTTCTTTCATCGTACCAAACATACCAATATTTGCATTAATAGTACGTAAATGTAACTCGTTATTCAAACAACTATTTAGGGTTCCTATAGCTCCTTGTAAAGCTTGTTGGAAAACCCGTTCGCGGACTTGATTAATTGTTCTTTGTTGCTCAAAAAGAATGGTTTCGTTTTTGTAATTTTCTAACTGTTTCAAAGTCTTATCAGTTGAATTAATCAATTGAAATTTTCTCGTTCGATTTCAGAGTATCCATTCACGCGAAACTTTTCCGCCTCCGTTTCTACTTTACGCAAGCGAGCCCGGGCGTTTTCTAATTGTTGAATAGCTCCTTCACGGAGTTCGTCTGAATTTCGAATAGTATTTAATATCCTCTGCTTTCGGTTATCTAATAAATCATTTAATGAAAGTAGATTATCTTTCCATTCATAAAAAAAAGTTCTATGATCCCTTCCCGAACCAAACATGAATCTTTCGATTCATTTGGCTCTCATGCTCACTTATTCCAATCATTTATCAATTATTTATGAGACTTTCATTCCCATATTTTTCATGTAATGAGCCTACCCTCTCCCGATTTTTTAGTATTCAATTCATATTCAATATATATTTCTATCAAAAAAGATCACCAATCTAAGACAAAAATATTCGGAGGATTCTTCTGACCAATGAAAAATCGATAATTGTCAGCAAAGTTGTTTCTTTTTTTCTTGAAATCCAAAGAATTCTTATTACTTTATACGTAGGTTATCAATTCTGCATTATAAAATAAGACTCAAAAAAGTTTATCGACATGAGTGTTTTATATCGAAAAAAGTATAACTATTCTTTTTGAAAATCTTATTCATTTTTTTTTTTAGACTACATATAGTAGAAAGAGTACCATGTTGCATCTGAACTTCAAACGGTTTAGCTTTAACCATGTTAATTAATGGTCCCAAAGTTTTGGTTGATAGAGAATCAAAGTAAAGTAGACTTACCAAAGAATAACGAAATGCTATGGTTCTAAAATATGATTTTTTTCTTTTTTATTCAGAAGTAATTCGCGGGATTATGCACTCTTTCCTAGTTATAGTGCCACTGGGTGAATCCAGCCTATTCTTGAAATGAACAACTCACACACACTCCCTTTCCAAAAAAGATCAATACACCTAAAACTACACTTAGATTTATTGGATTTGTTGCTAAAATATCGGTATTAAACCCGAAACTCCCGGCGGATGGCCAGTGACCCAAGTAAACGAAAGAATCGGTTAAATTTTTCATATAATCTCCTCTTCTAGCTAAACTATAAAAAAAGAACTCTGTCCTTTTTTTTTATTCTTTTTATTTTCAATAAAAAGAAAATTGAATTTAATAATTTATAATTTAATTTACCTATTTGGATATTTGTAAACAGAATCAAAAACCTATTCTATTTACAAATGTATTTTCCAAAATTTTAATTTTCAATAATAATAATGAGACTTATTAGAATTAAGCTAGAATTTGAGACCAAGTTTTATGTCAATTTCAAAAAACCTAAACCTCCTTTTTTCGCAACACTCCTTAAAACAAAGTTTCCATTAAACTAAAAGAATAAGGGGAAGGAAGAAAGCGAATCGATGTGCTAATTCCCCATCCTCAAATTAGTCCTTCCCAAGGATTGTTGTCTCAATGAATAATTGTAGGAGTTAAATCTTGATAGAATAAAAAAAACTATGAAAAAAATCCATAATTTTGTGATTTCTAGGATTAAACAAAAGGATTCGCAAATAAAAGCGCTAATGCTACAACCAGGCCATAAATTGTTAAAGCTTCCATAAAAGCCAAACTAAGCAATAAAGTACCTCGTATTTTTCCTTCTGCCTCAGGTTGTCTCGCGATACCTTCGACAGCTTGACCCGCAGCTGTACCTTGACCAACTCCAGGTCCAATAGAAGCAAGCCCAACAGCCAACCCAGCAGCAATAACCGAAGCAGCAGAAATCAGTGGATTCATGATAAGTTCCTCACACCAAAATAAAGAAATAGTTAATGATACAATCATCCAATGACTTAGGACGTAATTATAATTAATTAATCGCTAAGATTCATCCAGCCAAAATAGCCAAAAACTTTAATTGAAATAATATAATAATATTATTGAATCATAAGAATTACTTTGATAGTAGTTCCTATCCACGGGATTTTTAAAAATTCCAAAAATATATATATATACGACTTTTTTATTTTATGCCATTTATTTTTTGTGAACCATTCTTTGAATTCGTCGTTCTTTTTTTTTTATCGTTTTTTTCAGGCCAATTCACAGATAAAAAGAAAGAACTTCTAATCGAAGCCCTATCTAAATCGAAATTCACAAAACAAAAGTAGTAGGGCAGATTATATAGATCTTTAACTCATATATACCTAGTCAATATCAAATATCACATATACAAGTGTTTCTTACATAACGTAAACCAACTATTCTATAATTTGGCTAACTTAAAAAAGAAAGAATATTGAAAAAAAAAAAGAGTTAATGATGACCTTCCATAGATTCACCTATATAAGCCGCAGCTAAAGTGGCAAAAATGAGAGCTTGAATCCCGCTTGTAAATAATCCAAGGAACATGACAGGTATAGGAACCACTAAAGGTACTAAAGAAACAAGAACAACAACGACTAATTCATCGGCTAATATATTTCCGAAAAGTCGAAAACTAAGTGATAGGGGGTTTTGTAAAATCTTCTAAGATGTTAATGGGTAAAAGAATTGGAGTTGGTTGAATGTATTTACTGAAATACCCTAATCCTTTTTTGCTAAGACCCGCATAAAAATAGGCTACTGATGTGAGTAAAGCTAAAGCAACCGTCGTATTTATATCATTTGTTGGTGCTGCTAACTCCCCTTGAGGTAACTGGATAATTTTCCACGGTAAAAGGGCTCCTGACCAGTTAGAAACAAAAATAAATAAAAACAGGGTTCCAATAAAGGGAACCCATGGACCATATTCTTCTCCAATCTGGGTTTGACTCACGTCTCGAATGAATTCAAGGACAAATTCAAAGAAATTTTGGCCGTCAGTTGGAATGGTTTGTGGATTGCGAATTGCTAGAACTGCGGAACCTAATAAGATAGCAATTACAACCCAAGATGTAATAAGGACTTGGGCATGGACCTGGAAACCCCCTATTTGCCAATAGAAATGTTGGCCTACTTCTACACCAGATATCTCATATAACCCTTCTTTTATTAGTGTGTTGATGGAACATGATAAAACATTCATATTGCCCTCTGACAGAAATAAGAACTTTAAATTATTTTGATTCAAGATCCCCCTTTTTTTTTTACTTATTTACTTGAATTTTATATTTTAGTTTTGGATACCAACTAAACTAATCACACAATATCCCCTTTTATCTCTTTTTCTTTTGTACGATTCAGGAGTAGTAACCGATTTTTTAAATCGCAATACAGGGAGCCCCTCCCTCAAAAAAAATTGATTTATTTATCTTATTATTAATCAAGAATTTTGTATATAGCTAGAGCGGCCCTCACCAATTGCGAATACTAATTTGTTAAGAATGAATCGAATTGAAGCTATAGCGTCATCATTTGCTGGAATAGAAATATCCGCGAGATCGGGATTACAATTTGTATCGATTAAAGAAATGGTTGGAATTCCCAAAGTGATACATTCTCTAAGAGCAGTATATTCTTCTTGCTGATCGATGATGATTACAATATCAGGCAATCCCGTCATATATTTAATCCCGCCTAGATATGTTTCCAAGCGAGATAATTGTCTCTTCAACACAGCTGCATCCCTTTTCGGAAGACGGTTGAATCCCTCTGTCTTTTGTTCAGTTCTCAAGTCCCTAAACTTATGAAGTCTTTTTTCTGTAGTGGACCAATTTGTTAACATGCCGCCGAGCCATTTTTTATTAACATAATGACACCGAGCCCTTATTGCAGCCCGCGACACTAAATCAGCTGCTTTATTTTTTGTCCCAACAATTAAGAATTGTTTTCCCCTACTTGCTGCATCAAAAACTAAATCACAAGCTTCTGATAAAAAACGAGCAGTTCTAGTCAGATTTATAATATGAATACCTTTACGCTTTGCAGAAATATAAGGGGCCATTCTAGGATTCCATTTCCTCGTACCATGTCCAAAATGAACTCCTGCTCTCATCATCTCTTCCAAATCGATGTTCCAATATCTTTTTGTCATTTCTTTTCACACTTAAAAAGGGGAGTACCCCAAACTAAAATAAAAATTTGTTCCGATGGAACCTTCTCTTGTACCGGGGATG
>JAKUCM010000467.1:0-37295 GCA_023374145.1 Lepidium sativum
TTTCTCTTGTTCTAAACAATCACAATCAGCCTTAGAGCTCTTGACAAAGTTTTTAACTTAGAGTTTTTCTTGAAAATAGGCAGTGGAGGCTTTATCCTCTATTTATTGGGTTTTGGGTGGAAAACTGTAACCCTAATTCGTCCATAATGGGTCAAATCCAAGCCCATTTAAGTTGGACCAAGTCTAACCCGCGAGACACTTACTCCCTGAACCGATCCATAACCGGCCCAACCACTTCCCACGATCACTCTCTCAATTCAGACATTTCACTCCCTGTCAGAACACTATCACTCCTTGTTTGAACTCACTACTTGTGCGGACAATGTCACTCCCTTGCCCGAACATTGTCACTCCCTTGTCCGGACACTGTCACTCCCTTGTCCGGACATTATCACTCCCTTGTCCCATTCAACTTGTACCATTTTTTCTTCCTTCGGTCTGCCTTGACCTTCCTGTCTAAGATCTGGACTGGAATTCCTTCAACAGTCAGATTTTCTCTGAGGTTCCTTGGGGGTTCGATCATAACTCGTTCCCAGTTGCCTAAGCACTTCTTTAGCATCAAAACATGCAAGACGTTGTGAAATGCATCCAGTTCCACGGGCAATGCTAACTTATAGGCTACTTTCTCAATCCTTTCAAGAATTTTATAAGGCCCCATTGACAACAAGATTTTTACTCTATTATAAAATGCTATTATACTTGTATATCGGTCGTAGTATAATAGGTGTCAATCCAACTAGGAATGTAATTATCAATCAGAATGCAGTTAACTACTCTAATTCAAGCCAATCAAAGTGTGGTTTCTCTAACAACCTAATTCAAGCTTTTAAAACGAAAATAGACAAAGCAATGCAATTGTAAATAATTCAAACAAAGCAATAAACAGTAGAGTATCAAATAGAATTAACGTAGGGTGAGAAAGCAGGATCCTGAGGAGTGAGTTTCATGGGTCAAGGTGACTTTTGAGTTAACTAAGCGCTTGGTATCACTCAATAGACCTAGTCTCTAGGCAACGAGAACACAAATAATGAATCCACTCTTGTGGTAAACAAACTCGAGTAGACTACTAACAGACCCTATCGCCATATGCGTTTGATAATCTAGTCAGAATGAACGATCAACTCGCTTGATGCCGATTCACACCTCAGACATTTGATCCCTCGAGCTGAGCATGTGATTCTCTGAAGTGGTTCAGTCAGACGCTCTACCAAACACCCATCGGTGCTAGAGCGTCTCAGAACAAGCCTCAGTTGATAAGAATGAAGCTAGTGATGATAACACCAAATCAGAAAACACTTACATAAATCTAACCCTAAGCGCCTTAGTAAACCTAAGCTTCATGCAAAACTAACTCATCCTCAGGAACTCTAGGTGACTACTGAGAACGCATGAGTTTAACAACAAACACGAATTCAAGGTTTGAATGCATCAATAAAGGACTCGAACAAGGTATGAAATCAACGCTTAATTAAAACTGAATTGTATAAAAATAAACTCGAAAATCAGAAAGTTGTGTTCGATTGCAAAGCTCAAAGTTCACAAGAAAAATCAATTGTAAAAACTAGGGCCAATGCGCAGTGAATTTTAGCCTCGGATTGACCCAATAACGAATGAACTCGATCTTGGGCTTGAGCTTGGGCTTGAAAGTGGGCTCGATCTTGGTATGGAAAAAGGGCTCGATCCGTGCTCGAGCTGGGGCTCGAATTGGGCTCGGTAATGGACTCGATCTGGGGCTCGACCTGGGGCTCAATCTGGGCTCAACCTGGGGCTCGATCTCGGGCTCAATCTAGGCTCGACTTGGGGCTCAATCTGGGCTCGATCTCCCCGCATCCAGTACCTGAACACTCACAAAACATAGTATCTATGCAGATGCATGGGAATATGTATGAATGATACTATCTAGACTCCAACTAGATGAGAATGTATCAAAATGTACATATAATATACCTAAATGATGCTCCTAAGACATGCTAAAAACGTGTATATAAACTCCCCCGAACTTAGTCTTTGTTTGCCCTCAAGCAAATGCATAGTGCTAAGAAGAAAAAGATGGTGCAGACACTGGGGACACCTTGCCTCAAACAAACAACTTAGTAGACTGAAAACCGTAAGCCACAAATGAACGCTTATTCCAATGTAAAAACACAATCTACTCTCATCAAGTCTTAGCATCCTAACCAGATATCCCTAGTGCTTAGCTGGGCTCTAAGAAGTGCAAGTTTGATTCCTAGTTCCAAAAGTGCAGGGCTCAAGAGGGGTTATTGATCATAGACTATTGGTTCAACTTCCAAGAGTTTAGCAAGACTAAATTTATTCAGCACAATTTTTTAGATTCAGTTTCTGCTCAAACTCAGGATTATGCTCGAGTTTTGTTAGTGAACGCAAGGAAGTATGAGTCTACGCACAGCCCTGATTCACCTTAGGCATCAATGTCTTTGCTTTCTCAATGAACACAAAAAAGTACGGGTTTACGCATAGTCCCCGTTCACCTTAGGCAAAATCATATTGGTTTTATCAGTGAACACAAGAAAGTACGGATTTATGCACAGTTCCCTTTCACCTTAGACCTCATTATGTGAGCTGAGTTATATGAGAAGTACCTTTTTTTCTTTCACTCTTTCTAATTGACAAGCTAAACTCAAGGAAGGATCAAATTCAATGCATCTCAAAGCCCTATCTTGGCAAATTCAAATTTAATATTAGAGGAAACAAACCAGGTACTTTCGAGACACAACATAAGCACAGGTTTCAAAGGCGGACGATCTACGTGTTAGGTTTTAAAAGGGAAGAACCGCAAGTCGAAGAGTTCACTATGGTTACTAATCAATCAACCTAGCAAGACTGTCTATCGAAATCAAGAGGATTCCCCCAGAACTTAGACTCGATCCTAAGTGCAATGCATGAACACTATGTTTTTTTTTGTTTTTTTATGTGTATGAAACATGAGATCAAATCAAATTAAGAAAATAGCAAACATGATTAGTAGTACCCTGGTTCCTCCCCCGAACTTAAATCACATAGCCCCTTGTGTCGATAAAAGCTTGAGAAAGGTCTCAGACAAGTAATGACACAATAAAATGAATGCAATGGTATGTACAAGAGGAGGTTGGCGTTCTTACCTCAGCGTAATAGAGACCATCCAGTGGGATCTATGTCCATTGGATGAATGTTTGGATTATTGGGCGGCTGTGAGCTCGAGTTTGGTTGGTCATTGTAACCAGGCGATGGTTGTTGCGCGTAGCTCTGAAAATCTGTGCCGAAAAGGTCATAGCTGCTGAGTCCTGCCTGAGGTGTGAATTGCCGTGAGGTTTAGTCCTGGTTATCGAGCCATGGAATTCTCGTCTGTAGTGTAACCTGGAGTACATTTGTCTGCTGTTGTGGTTCCTCAGTCCGAGTTCGCTCTTGACGCGGACGACTAGTGGAACGTCTCCTTACTGCTCGACATTGTCTTGGTGGCTCATAGTTGGGCTCCAAATCAAGCTCCTCAGTATGTGCTGGTTGTGCGAATCCGTGTGGTGAATCGAGATCAAATATCTGGACTTCTCGCATTACATTCCTTGGCTGGGTCTGAGAAGATGTCGCACGCTCGTATGAAGATGCTCTGTGTGGCTGCATCACTGTCGGTGTTGTGCTCATACGAGGATGCCCTGTGTGTCTGCATTTCTAGCCAAGGATTGGAGGGTTGCCTGGAGATTGATGTCGATCTTCTGCGCTGCGCTGGTTCTGGAGGCGTGGGATCTGGAATTCTTCGAGTGTTGGGGTGCAACAATAGGGAGTTGAGCTTGTCCATGATTGTGTTAATCTTCTTGGTATTCCACCTAGATTGCTTGGAGAGTAGCCCAATGTGATTGTGCGCCGCTTTCAACACTTTTGACATTTTAGGGTCCACATAGTCTTCAAAGTAATAGCAGTCTAGTTCGTCTAATGTGCTCTCCGTAACTTCAGGTGTCTTCTCGCGGTGGTGGTTTCTGGAGCGAGTTTTAGTGAGGAGATGCGCTGGCGGCAGAAACGTAATGTTCGACTCGAGTGTTATAGCGGCGTACTCTTGGTTAGTAAGCTGAATATACGAATCCGTGCTTGCACCTGGTTGTGCAAATCGGTACATCAACTTATCTCTAACGGAGCTCTTCCTCAAAAATCTATGATTCATGAGGTATGCCACGTTGATGTACACCGGAGGAGTCGAATCTTTCGATTTGATGGTGACATTACATGTCTCCATAATCCTCGTTACAATCCCTCCATAGCATATGGAAGCATTGTCTTTGCTCTGCAACTGAATTGCCCAATTTTTGTACCATGTCAGCTGCTTCATGATCACCTTTGTGAACCCGTTATGGTTTCTAATCCCCGCAAAGTTGATTCCATGATCATAGTTATTGAGAATGGTCAAAAGCGCTGCTCCACTGAGGCTAGGAACTGCACAGTCTCAGCAAGGTAGGTTTGGCGTGCATACGACTCAAATTGTGTTAGACCAACATTTCGCAACATCTGATCGACATCCCTGGCTATGCCTAATTGCATCATCGTTTCCCGGTGCAGGTATCTTGTCCCTTCCACTCTCACTTGCTTGAGGTGCCTCAACGCCTGTTTATGTGGAACATTTTAAGGGAGATTTTCGTCAATCCAGACATCCTTTTCAGTGTCATCACTCCATGACTCCTCTTGGGTTTCATCTACGGTCTCAACTGGTGTTGTCTCTCTCATGACTTCTTTGCCACTGTGTATCCTAGTTCTACGTACTAGTTGTGGCACCTCAAAACTCGAGTCCTCATCATCCAAATCCACTGGTGAATCAACCAAAGACGGTATGTGCTGACGACTCGAACAACCTTCCCCTGATCTTCTCATACTGTGAGCTGAAATCAACAACACCAATATTGTAAAAATGATATAATAATCTATAATGCATATATATAATTTTTATATATAATATATAATATAATATATAAAATATGATATAATATATAATATATAATGTATAAAATATAATATAATATATAATATATAAAATATAATATAATATATTATAAAGATAATTGGGGTGGCGTGTGTGGTTCGTGAGTCGTGTTCGGCTCGGAGTTGTCAAGCCGAGGGGGGCTCGAGTACAGGACTCGAGTAGTGGTGGCGTGAGGCGTGAGGGGAGATCGAGACACGTGTGGGGTCTTGACGGCTGCGGGACTCGAGTGAGACTCGAGCACAGCGCGTGAGTGTAGAGGAAGAGAGCTCGAGTAGGGTCAAGCTTTGGGGGCTCGAGTTGACGCGTGGAGCAGGACTCGAGTACAGATCGAGTTTGATGCTCGTGGAGCAGGACTCGAGTACAGATCGAGTTTGATGCCCGTGGAGCAGGACTCAAGTTGGATCGAGTTTGGCGTGTGGAGCAGGACTCGAGCTGGATCGAGCGTTGGGTGTGGCGGTGCTCGAGCGGTGTTCGGTGCGTGGTCTGGGTTGGGGTCGCGTCCGGAAAAGTACTCGAGTCTTAGCACTCGAGCGGAGCTCGAGCTGACAGAGAGTGAGACTCAACTTGGAGATGGCGTGTGAGTGCGAGAGGCGGAAAAAGCTCGAGATAGGTCGAGTTCACGCGGGCGCGTGAGTGCGAGAGGAGTTTGAGCGGCGCGTGTGTACCCGTGTGGGGTTCGACTTTGTGGTGACTCGAGCGAGTCTTAACACTCGAGCGAAGCTCGAGCAAACATAGAGAGAGACTCAAGTTCACGCGGGCGCGTGAGTGCGAGAGGAGGTCGAGCGGTCGAGGGTGTGTGGATGATTGAAGATCGAGCCCGCCTCGAGCTGTGGCTGTGCGTAGCGCGTGGAATTTGAGGAGCTCGAGCAGAGGGAGAAGAGAGCTCGAGTTGGCTCGAGCTTCGTCTCGGGTGTGGCAGGGCGAGGAGGGGCTCGAGTGTGGTGACTCAAGCGCGTGTGGTCTGGAGCTCGAGTTCGAGCTCGAGTGGAGTCGAGCTTGGGTTGGTGCTCGAGCTGAGGGAGAAGTTGGCTGCACGTGCTCGATTGTGGCTCGCATGACGGCTGGGTATGACTTCGTGGCGCCTGTGTTTGTGAGAACTCGTGCCTGATTTCAAAAGAGAAAGAACAATTTGCTAAGTTAATGCGAAATGAAAGTGTGAAGAGTGAAGTGTGAAGAGGAGCGCCTAAGAAGACGAAGAGTGAAGAGGAGGGGACAAGTCCTCGTGGGTGCTGCAACAAAGAGACAAGGTGATGTCTCTTTACCCATTTTTTTTTTCTTTTTCTTTATTGGGCTTGACCCCAGTCATGACGATGCTCTGGTATTCAAGTCCTGAAAATCAAATAGTGAGCTAAACGCAAAAATTAAGTAAAATAAAAATGTAAAAGCTTAATTAGGATATGTTCAAGGGTATGCATGGGATTGCCTCCCAAGTGCGCTTTTTTAAAGTCACTGAGCTTGACTTTCACCATTTCAAGGTTCAATTGGGTCATCGAGAGAAATTGAGGTTCTCTCGCGAATAGTCTCATCAGCTCGATACTGCCTAACCCTCTGGCCATTCACAGCGAAATTGTTTCCTTCGCCGTTGATCAATGTAATAGCTCCATATGGCAAAACTTCTTTCACTCGAAATGGTCCTCGCCATTTTGACTTCAACTTTCCAGGGAACAATTTTAGCCTCGAGTTAAACAGTAACACTTGGTCGCCTGGTGTGATTTTCTAGTGTGCAATCTTCTTGTCGTGGAATACTTTTGTCATTTCCTTGTACAATTCCGAGCTCTCGTAGGCTTCAAGTTTGTCTTCCTCTAATTCATGCAGATTCAGGACCCTTTTCTCTTGAGCAGTTTGGAGATCAAAATTTATGAACCTTGTGGCCCACAATGCCTTGTACTCTATCTCGACTGGCAGATGACATGCTTTTCCATACAGAAGCTGAAATGGTGTCCTTCCAATTGGTGTCTTGAAAGCTGTTCTGTAAGCCCACAGAGCGTCATCCAACTTCACTGCCCAATCACGTCTTGACACCCCAACAACTCGAGCTAAAATAGTCTTGATCTGCTTGTTTGAAACCTCCACCTGACCACTAGTTTGGGGATGATAAGGCATAGCTACCTTATGCTTAACTCCATTTTTCTTCAGCAGGTTCTCAAACACCTTGTTGATAAAGTGGGACCTCCATCACTTATTACAACACGAGGCACACCAAATCTGGGGAAAATGATGCTCTTGAATAGCTTGATGACGACTCTAGCATCATTAGTCGGACTTGCCGCAGCTTCTACCCACTTCGAGACGTAGTCCACTGCGACGAGAATGTAGCCATTCCCATGAGACGGTGGATTGAAAGGCCCCATGAAGTCGATTCCCCAACAGTCAAATATCTCAACTTCTAGAATTGGGTTATGTGGCATCTCGTTCCTTCTGCTCATACTACCCATTCTCTGACATGGGTCACACTTGGAGATGAAATTCTGAGTATCGTTGAACATAGTTGGCCACCATAATCCTGATTGCAAAATCTTCTGGACTGTCTTGAATGTGGCAAAATGTCCACCGTAAGCAGACCCATGACAATGCTCCAGAACACCCTGATTCTCCTCTTCTGCTATGCACCTTCTAAATAAACCATCTGCTCCCTTCTTGTATAAGTACGGTTCATCCCATAAGTAGTGGCTGGCGTCTCTAAAAAACTTCTTCCTCTGATAGGCGTCCAAACAGTTAGGCACTTCACCCACGACTAAGTAATTAGGCACTTCACCCATGACTAAGTAATTGACAAAATCCGACTATGTCGGTTGTAGTATAATAGGTGTCAATCAAACTGGTAATGTAATTATCAATCAGGATGCAGTTAACTACTCTAATTCATGCCAATCAAAGTTTGGTTTCTCTAACAACCTAATTCAAACTTTTAAAACGAAAATAGACAAAGCAATGCGATTGTAAATAATTCAAACAGAGCAATAAACAGTAGAGTATCAAATAGAATTAACGCAGGGTGAGAAAGCAGGATCCTGAGGAGTGAGTTTCATGGGTCAAGGTGACTCTTGAGTTAACTAGGCTCTTGGTATCACTCAATAGAGCTAGTCTCTAGGCAACGAGAACACAAATAATGAATCCACTCTCGTGGTAAACAAATTCGAGTAGACTACTAACAGACCCTATTGCCAAAGGCGTTTGATAATCTAGTCGGAATGAACAATCAACTCGCTTGACGCCGATTCACATCTCAAACATTCGATCCCTCGAGCTGAGCATGTGAATCTCTGAAGTGGTTCAGTCAGACGCTCTACCAAACACCCATCGGTGCTAGAGCGTCTCAGAACAAGCCTCAGTTGATCAGAATGAAGCTAGTGATGATAACACCAAATCATAAAAGACTTACATAAATCTAACCCTAAGCGCCTTAGAAAATCTAAGCGTCACGCAGACCTAACTCATCCTCAGGAACCGTAGGTGACAACTCAGAAAGCATGAGTTTAACAACAAACACAAATTTAAGGTTTGAATGCATCAATAAAGGACTCGAACAAGGTATGAAATCAACACTTAATTAAAACTGAATTGTATAAAAATAAACTCGAAAATTAGAAAGTTGTGTTCGATTACAAAACTTTTAATTCGCAAGAACAATCAATTCTAAAAACTAGGGCTCCGGTTTTTGCAACATGTAAGAATATTTATATTAAACTCATAGCAATACCCTAGATAAACTCGGCCCAATGTGTAGTGGATTTTAGCCTTGGTTTGTCCCAATAACGAATGAACTCGATCTTAGGCTTGAGCTTGGGCTTGAAAGTGGGCTCGATCTTGGTATGGAAAAAGGGCTCGATCTGTGCTCGAGTTAGGGCTCGAACTGGGCTCGGTAATGGGCTCGATCTGGGGCTCGACCTGCGGCTCAATTTGGGCTTATTCAGAGCTCAATCTGGGCTCGACTTGGGGCTCGATCTCGGGCTCAATCTAGGCTCGACATGGGGCTCAATCTGTGCTCGACCTGGGGCTCAATCTGGGCTCGACCTGGGGCTCGATCTGGGGCTCGATCTGCCCGCAACCAGTACCTGAACACTCACAAAACATAATATGTATGCTGATGCATGAGAATGTGCATCCACAACTAAGTTTGTTTTGTCGGGATGGTAATATATGTTCAGGTCATAGTCCATATAAGTTCCATCCATCATCATTGCCTTAGGTTCAAATCATGTTGAGTGAAGATGTACTTCAAACTCTTATGGTCCGTGAATACTTGGACCTTTCCACCATAAAGGTAGGATCACCATATCTTTAAGGGGGAAACCACTGTAGCCACTTCCAGATCATGAGTAGGGTAATTCACTTCATGTTTCCTCAATTGTCGTGATCATAAGCAATAACCTTCCCATGCTGCATCAATACACAATCCAAATTCATTCGTAATGTGTCTGTATACACTACATAAGGCTCACTCGATTCTGGCAAGGCCAAAACTAGAGTACTCATTAGCATGTCCATAAGCTTTGAGAAACTCCCTTCGCACTACTTTGTCCATTTGAAAGGGACATCTTTCCCAGTAAGCTGAGTCATAGGTTGTGCCATGCTTTCAAAGCCCTGAACAAATTATCAGTAGTTACCAGCTAACCCAAGGAAACTACTTACCTCGGATGTGTTCAAGGGTCTAGGCCATTCTGAAATTGCCTTTATCTTTTCTGGGTCCAGGAACACTCCCTTATCCAAGACCACATAACCCAAGAATCCGATTTCCCTTCGCCAAAAACTGCACTTACTTAGCTTCCCGAACAACTTGTGTTCCCTTAGCTTTCCCAAAACCGTCCTTAATTGACCTTGATGCTCTTCCGGAGACTTAAAGTACACCAAACTCGTTCACCACCGGAATGTCCTTAAGTTATGTGTCTGTTCCTATTATGGCAGTTGTGATCGTAGCTAAATACGCTTCACATCCTTGTTGGACCATCCATTCTGCTTGGATAGCCAAAATGAGCTGATTTCCCGAGGTGGGTCGGATTCCCAAAAACACCAACTGATTTCCACCATTTTCAAATTTCACTCGACCGCAATGGCAGTCCAAGTGTGCCTTGTTCCTTCCGAGTCAATCCATTCCAAAAATCACGCCATAAGATTTCACTTGGCAGATCACAATATCGACTCGCATGCTCACTCCCTCTATGAGCATTGGGACGTTCCAGACATTACACAAAATGTCCATCACTTACCCACCAGCGCCTCAGACTAATCCATTTCCTTCCTCGGGTTCGTTCTGGAATCCTTGAGTACCTTATATTTATGGGTGCACAAAACAATGTGTTGCCCCTGAATAAAACAATACATGGGTTGCCACACAACTCATTTTCACTCCAACACATTCGTCTATAATGCTAAGGAACCTAAAACACGCTATAAGCAATCAAGTTCACCAACAAAATGCTAAGGTAAAAAGTGAGAAGACTCACCGGTGATTAGGCGTGCAGTGTTCTGATCTGATAGATCCGCAACCATCGAATAAGCCATCGGCATCAACACTTCCCTCTTAGGCAGTGGTGGCATTGCTTCACTTGCCCATTTCCCTAAAGACAGCTCCAGCTTCAGAAAATGCGTCCTGATGTGCCTAGTTTCACCGCAGTTGTAGCACACCCTTGCATTGCTAGCTCAGACTTCTTTTCCTCTTGATTCCTCTGTCGGGCAGTCCTGAATCTTATGTTTCGTGCTACCACATCGGAAGCATGCACCCAAAGCAAATCTGCACGTATGAGAAGGCTCCTTCCCGCAGACCTTGCATGTACTGCAGGCAACGTACAACTTCACCGACTCATTTCCTTATAACTTCTTGAACCTAGGTCGCAAAGCACTCCCGGATGGGACTTGCGGTAGAGTTTGTACTCGCTTCCTTCACAACTGTGTTGCCTTCTCTACCAACTAGGCAACACAATAATAGTTCCGGACTTGGCGAACGTTTTGAAGCTCAATCCACAGTTCGTGTATGAAGCGACGAACCTGGACCTTTTCATCGTCCAACTCGCGACCCACATATCGCCTCAGATTTTTGAACCTTTTCTTATATTCCCTTACGAACATTGGATCCTTGGCAAAGATCCAGAAACGCTCCCTCTAGCAGATCAAACACTTCTGGTGGGAAGTATTTTGCCCGAAACTCCTTACCACCAATTATGTGCAATGTCCCGCTTAAACTCTTCTAGGTAACGGATAGATTAAATATTCCTTTTTAGTCTACTCTGCCACTCGTCTTTCTCGATCGGCTTGGCACCTCCCGAAAAGAACTTAGTGCCCGACTTCCACATGTGATCCCTCATTTTTAGGTATGATGGAGTAACCACAAATTGCGTCTTCGACCACGTTTTCCACCGGAACCGGAATCACCCGCGGTGGAACTACTTCAGCAGGCAATACAGCACGCAGTGTTTCCACGACTTGGGTCAATAAAGCAAACACCTCGCTCCTCCAAATTAGATTCGCGGTACCAAAACCCGCGTTAGGAGGCTCACTTCTCTCAACACTTTGATTGTCCACACTTTGGACATCCTCTTCCTCGGACCTTCCCGTCACAGCTTGGGAAGTTGCCTCGTTTCCCACATTCCTTTTGGTTCGGTTACTTCTAGCCATCTGCAATGACTAGATTCACTAAGTTAGTCCCTCTTATTAACTTAGTTAATATAAAACCTAGAGTACTACATATAACAGTCTTAACGCGAGACTTTGGCGTGAGGAGGATGAATTTTCCACTCATCTAACCCATTTATGCATTACCCGACTATCCTAGAACCAAATCGCGCTCTGTTAACAACATATGGCACCCTAACTCGTGATGCCTACGTCCGGATTCGATTTAGTTTGGTCGTGGGCAGACCAAACACTTAGTCAATTTTCGGTTCTCTTATTTACTTAACCCGTTTTCAGTTTTTTGACAGTTCGATAAGCCCAAAAAGTGTGCATAAACTAATCAAGAGGTTCTAGTACAACAATTTTGCAAGAATGATTAAAATGTATGTATATATACCTAGTTTATCCTAGTCTTATTCCATATTTCCTCCATCTCGCCTTGATCTCGCTCCTACTTTGCCACTTTCACGGTCATTGGGTAAATCACCTACAGTCACGTAAATTGGGTAAGCAAACGAATTTTTTACCTCGGTTAATAAGCAAACACGTCAAAACAATAACACAATCAAGTCAGAGAACAACATTATTCATACACAGAGTCTGCTGCCTTAGTTACTCGAATTCACCCGAATCATCCAAAACAATAGTCATGAATGGAAATGCAGTAATTATTCATCCAATATATCTAGTTAATCACCCAATCCTAACCAGTCTAAGACTTAATCCCACTATTGCCCGAAAATGATCCCTAGATCAACCACAACGGTCTCCAAACTCACCTTTGTCTTAGCCTTTTTCCTGACACCTCTTGATGCGATTTCAATCTGAATGCTCGGATCATGTCTCAAATACACTTTATACGTCATTTCTCTTGTTTGAATCGATCACAATAAGCCTTAGAGCTCTTCACAATGCTTTATTGTTTTTAACTTGGAGTTTTTCGTGAAAAATAGACAGCGGCGACTTTATTTTCTATTTATAGGGTTTTGGTGGAAACCCTAACCCTAATTCGTGGAGGATAAGCTAAATCCAAACCCACCTAAGTTCGACCAAGTCCAACCCGCGGGAAACTTACTCCCTGGACCGACCCATAACCGGCCCAACCACTTCCCACTATCACTCCCTCAGTTCGGACACTTCACTCTCTGTCCGAACACTATCACTCCTTCTCCGAACTCACTACTTGTTGGGAAAGTTTCACTCCTATGCCCGAATACTGTTACTCCCTTGTCCGGACATTGTCACTCCCTTGTCCGGACACTATTAATTCCCTTGTCCGAATTTCATGGACTTGTCCGATTTTCACTGTCTTGTCCAACAAAAACCCCTTTCCAACCTTATTTCTCAACCCAAATTTCCTTGTCCCTCGAACCCATCCGGAATCACTCGAAGGGTCTGCGGAACGTGGATGTTACACTAAGCTCCATGGTTGAAACCCTTACATCGTGAACCTTGAGTTGAAATCTGCAGGTTTAGTGTGCGTATCTTGGTGCCGCGACATCAAATATTTAACTTGAAAGTACCAGAGATTAGTGAGTAAAAATCTCAATCTAAGCTCTATGTGTCCGAAAATTAGAGAGAAAGAAAGACAGAGAAAATGGGTGGAGAGTGTTCGTGATGAAAGAGAGATACATGAATGACTCTGTGTACGTGTTGGAAAAAAAAGAGAAGTGTGTTTCTCTTTTAGAAGTAAAAATCTAGTGTGTCGTTATTGATTAGGAGAGAAAATTGATTTCAGTGAGCTAAGTCTAAACCATTTTAGCGTGCTCCGGGTCATGGTCGAGACTGTGCTAGCATAGCCTTAATTTGGTTTGCATCAAAGGACCCTCTTTTTTGCGGTCGATAGTTGCTGCGTATCGTCCAAGACTTGATGTGTATCGGCCTGATCCTGCTTGCATTCAAGGTTGCCTGTATTTCACCCGATCCCATCACGATATTGGTCTGATCCAATTATGGTATCAACCTTATCTATGCCATGGAATGCAAATTGCTGGGTCTTAGCTACGGACCATCTACCCCTTCTGGACTCCTTTCACCTAATGCATTCAAATTCTAAAACCCCAAGCAAACTTAAAATATTTACGAAGGATTCATGGGCCATGTGTGCGTGTTTTACGTCTTTAGCTTAACATAGTTTCTAGTTTTCATGTTTGTGGATGATCTGTGACTTGGACCCTATCTATCTTCTTACTAGGAAAGTCGGCTAGATATGACTTGATTCTCGGCCATTAACCGTGAATTCTTCCTCGGATGAATTCTTATGCACAATTGCACAATAAGTACACATCTCCTTAACCTCAAAACCACCCGACCTCCTCGAACGCAACTTTCACGAGAAAAGCTTCAACAGTGGGTTAAACAACAACACTTTATCCCATTCCTTAAACTATCTCTTTGCTATTCTACTATCATGGACAACATTAGCCTTTTATTTGTAGATCTCAGAGCTCTTATAAGCATCATGGCGAATCATATCAAGTTCCTCTAGTTATATCAATCGCCTTTCTCATGATGGTTTGAGATCAAAGTTCAGGAGTTTCTTGGCTTAAATTTCCTTGTACTTTTAATTCCACCAGGAAATGGCAAGCCTTACCATATAAAATGTTGAAAGGCGTAGTTAGTATTGGTGTCTTGTACGGGGTCTGGTAAAGCCCATAATTCATCGTCCAATTCTTGAAAAAAATCCCGAAGCACCCTTTGAACTATTTTCCTCAAAATCTCCTTGATATGTCGGTAAGGAGTAGCCACTTTTTGTTTTACTCCATATTCCTTCAAAAGGTTCTTAAGAACCTTGTTAATGGAGGTATTCCCTTGATCACTAGTTACAATCCTTGGCACTTACAAACCGTGGAAAATGATTGTCTTGAAGCTTTAAACTTTGAACAAGTTCAATCTTTGAAAATTAAATCTTTCTCTCTTTCTTATCGTGATTTTTATTTTTTGCTTCTTTCTTACTATTAGGATTTAGCTAGTCTTATAAAGAAAGCAGAGAAGATATCATTGCAAACACCTGATAAATTACAAGCTGATTTGGGGAATTACTTCCCAAGTTTCATCGTATTTAGAATTGAATATGTGAAAAAGGTTCATGCTCTTTCTTCAGGTCTTTCACAATCCAAATCCAAATTGATTTGGTTCGATACTCTTTTTTCAGATTCTAGAGTAAAGGTATAGTTTGTTCAAAATGTATCTCCTTGGCGTTATATTTTCTTATATACAAACTTTTGCTTCTTAGTATAGTATTATTTTTGTTGATCTTGGAGTGAAAAAATCTAACTTTCCTCTTAACTTAACTCTTGTGTCTCAGTTTCTTCCAGCAAATTTCGCAGTACTTCTTTTCCCTTACCAAATGGTGGAATGTTGAAAGGAGTACCAATGCCATTAATATATAGTTTCAAAAAATCAGTCAAAATGATAGTCCGTTTAGCACGATTTTTTCTTGAATATTTATAAGGCCACACTAGTTGAGGTTGGTTATAACTACTTGGAATAAATCAGAATTTTGAGGCGAGAAGGTTTTAGCGTTTTGTCTTAGTGTGATTCCTAAAGGGAGCTGGTCACAACCATATGTAAAGACTTCTAGATATAAGGCATGTTGTTATCTTTCACTCATTTTAGATGTTAGTCTATGCTCTTTGTGATTGCAAAGAATTATCATCTTTCATGCTGCAGGTACTGGTGGTGTGCAAGAAAAAGTACTTATATATGATAAAATATGTTTCAGTTTAGAGATTCACTTTATTTTCTTTCTGTTTTCCTTCAATGTTAGTGTTACGAATTCACTTTATTTGTTTGGCTTCAGGTACTTATCGTAAAAAAATCGAGCTACATGATAAATACATGGACAATGTCACTCAGTGTTTTCAGAACCTAATTCTCCATAAGGTCTGAGTGTGTTCACTTGTTATCTATCCGGTTTTCCACAATATATCTATTAACTGACCACAATCATCCAGCAAGCCCCGTAATGATACATTTATGGCCCTAATCTTTTTTCATTTTTATTATACGTATTGATCAAATTGGGATGGATTATATAGATTGTGGAGGTGTTAGATTGACTTGTCTAATCTGCAAAGCAAGAGCTGCAAATACCATTTAACATTTAAACTTTAACATGTTGTAATCATGTCAAACTGCGTCCTTAAATTATCATGAAATATTTGCAGCTTGTCTGACCATTACTAATTGAATGTGCAGATCGAAGTTGAACTAGTACTCAAGGACATTTGTCATCCATAAATTCGATCTATTGAGGAAAGTTTTTAAGTAATCAATTGGGAACTCTAAGGATTGCATCGACTTACACTAGATAGTTATAATTAACTTATGACTTGTGACATATATTGGATTGGATATGAACTTATTTTATGAATATTATGTTGAATGAATATGTAAATTAGGTTACGTTATTTGAGTTTATATTATTCAAAAGAAAACTTATTATATAACAATATATATCTTTCTTAAATACATATAATAAAAAGAAAAAGCGCTTTAATAAAATATATTAAAGCAATATATAATTGCTATTGTAGAATGACTTATGCTACCATGCAATACTAATTATCATCATTATTTTTACAAAATCAATAAAAGCATTCAAATATTGCTATGGTATCTTAACTTATCGTACCATATATTGAAGTTAAATAAATGCGTAGTTATGGTGCGGTTGTTCTTAGGATCCCATATGGAAAAGAGTTCATGGTTAATGGCTAGAGGATCAAGACATATCTAGCCGACTCACCTAGTGAGAAAACAGGTAAGGTCAACCTAACGTATCCCCCCCACAAACATGAGAACTGAAAACATCGTTAAGTTAGATACGTTAACAAGAATATTTGGGAGGCAATCCTATGATTTTTATTTTGAATTTGATGATTTTATTTTAGTTTTGCTTGGTATTTAGCATTTGGGTTCATTAGGTAAAGAGAGTCGAAAGGGGTAAATGTTCACGACCAAGGCTCAGTAGTTCGCGGTCACACCATGGCATGAATCCGCCCGTGTCATTAGGAACATACACGATCGGATCAGGCTGGTGTTACTTCCGGATCGTGCTGATGCTACATCCGGATAAGGCCTATCCGCAACCAGTCACGGTTGGGACCGAGAATGCACCAAGGTAGGTTTAACCTCTCGGTCTATTTTAAGTCAAATCCTGGTTTAGCTCAGTTTCCAAAATCGATTTTGTCAACGAAACCAATGATAAACCAGATTTTATTTATAAAAGAGCAGCACACTTCTCTTTTCCTTCCTACATATCCACGCACTATTTCTCATTTTCCAACCTATAGAGCTTAACTTAAGATCATGTTTTGCACTAATCTGTGGTGCTTTCTAGTTAAAAATTTCTCCTATCTCTCACAATCTTCATTAACACACCAAAGATATGTCATTTAAAACCTCCATTTCCATGGAAGCTCCAACCTCATATTTTTATACTTTTTCGTAAAGACTTGATTTTTCTTAGAGAATTAGTTTGCTTTGAGTTACATTATGCGTGGGTAGTTGATTAGAGTTTGAAATTTTCAAGATCCATGGAAAATTCAAAATTTCTTGGGAAACTAGGTTTAAGATGAGTGAATAATGACAAATTTGAAAATATTTTTTGGGGAAAATGATGCTTCTTTCTTTGGGGGTTGATGAATGTTTTTCTTAAGCTTGCTAGTCTAAAATGTTTTATTCCATTTGCAATTTCACAATTATTAATCATTCTTTTGTGAAAAGGAGTTATATATAAGCTTAAATTGTTTAAAGCTAGTTTCATTGGTGTTTGAGATTTGAGTTGCTCTTCTTATATCGACTATTTCACCTTGCAATTTTTCCTTCTCAAGCGTTGGACACTATAACTTTGATAAGAATATGATGTAGGTCCGATGACACCAAATGCAATGCAACCTGCGACGAAAGAAGCATCACTTAAATACTACGTTCGAAAACGATTTGAAAAACACCCGATCAACAAAGACAATGAGTTGGATGTGGTGCTAAAGGGCAAAAAGAAAGCCAATATAGCTCACCAAAAAGAAAAGGAAGATCCTGAGATTTCAAGAACCCAAAGGATTTATCTAGGGGAGATACACTACAACCTAGAGATGATGAGGTTCACAAGCTCGCGTAAGCTTATCTACATATGTCACGCCAAGGATTATTTGCTACAATTGAAGTCATCTATACCAATCCTAGGAAACCACACGCTTCCGAGAGTAGTTTAAGCTTTAAGGTAAACAAGTTGGAGTACGAGATCACTATGAAGGAGCTTTCAGAGATTTACGGATTCATGATAGCAAGCGGTCATTACCAAAAGTGCCCTAAGATGAGCCTTATTTGGCACCCGGCACTTATTTGTCTTGTGGCCAAATGTTTTGCTAACACTTTTTTGCGCAATGAAGGAAACTAGTTCAACAAGAGTATTGGAAAACGCTTTGCTCTTTTAGGGTGTTCGATGTATATTGCACCGATAAGATGGGAGACGTCTTCAATTCACCATTAGATTTGATGTGAAACTACTGTTCGAGAATGGAAAGCGACAACTCAAAATGTAGATCCAAGGTGTTTTATGGGCGGTTTGATAACCTCAGTCTTAACATATATGGGAGTAACACCAACAAAGTTATGGCTTTCCTTGACCTGCGCTACTTGGAATCTTGTGAGGTCTTTGAAAAGAAACACAGAATCTCTCTCACCTAACTCTACTATCAATTCAGAGAGACGGGCACAAGACTTTCATCCCATGCCCGGAAAAGACTCGCCTTACATCCGACAAACTCTACTTCAACCCTCATGGCGAGACTCATGCTATTGAGGGACCGCGTCCCTCCGATCAAGATCCTTGAGAGCTTCGAGAGCTGGGCTTTTATCCAGAAAGTAAGCGAGAGATGCCGATGCATAATATTTACACCGCCAAATTGCATGCCCGACAAAAGATCAACAACTTGATCAAGATTCAATTTGATTTGTTCAAAAAGCAATGACGACATTACCTAGATTGGAGACCGTTCTTAGTGATTAGAGAAAGACCTTGTTAGTGAATAGAGCTTGTCCTTAAGCATCTCTTTTTTGAACTCGTAAACTCTCTCTTTTATTTTTTTTATCTTTAGTTTGTTGAATTCATGATCCTTGCTTGATTTGATGCCAATCTCAACTTTATTGAACAATAATTTGGACAATAATCATCTCTCTAATGGCCTCTTGATGCTTACCATGGTAGCGATAAACACACTTGGAGTATCTTCCATCTTCTAACACTCATATTAGTCAAAGTGGTCATTCCCCTTAGTAATGGTTTCCCTATATTGAACCTAAACTATTCCATGAAACCACTTGTTACTTGCATTTGTGAGAACTTTTCTTGATAATGTTATCATTTGCAAAATATTGGAGAAGATAGTAGGATTTTACTACTCAATTCTTAGTATACTATCATGGTCACTGCAACACATTATGTAGTAATTCAAATGAGTGTGAATGCTAGCAATCATAATATAATAATATAATAAGACCATTCTAATCCAAATCAACAACTTAAGTGAACACAATGCAATACAAATCACATGAAACAATATATAGTAGAATAAGCAAAATAAAAATAAGACTAGCAATTACCCGAGCAAATGAAACATAACAAGCAAAGAGCAATATGAGAATGAAAGGGTTTTGAGGATTGGGTATAATGGATTAGAGCTTTACTTAAATCTACTAGTGTGCCTAAAATATTCATAAGAGTGAATAAACTCAGCTAGATTACAACATGACAAGTAATTAAATCTATTATCATGGCAAACAACCTCAACTAGACTACAATCTGACTTAACTCTCATTAGCGATTTATAATCAAGAAGACCTTAAGAAACAACTTTCTAAAGTCAATTAACACCCTAAGCATGAAAATCTCTGAAAATGGTCCAATCAAACATTTTATGAAACACCTTGCGGGTGGTAAAATACCTAAACTCAGATTTCTCTTTCTCAAGATGACATAAGCATTACGAAAACCAAATCACAAGAGATTTAAGCTATTTTATACTTAAGCAACCTAGTGAACCTAAGATCCACTCTAATCCAACCCATTTCTTCAAGAATCCAAGAAGATATACTCAAATTTCATGTAAAATTGCATAAACCTATACATAAAAATAAAGAACATAATATTAAATATCATAAAGATACGAGAAGAATGACCTAGAAATCAAAGCCAAATACTTAACATTAAACCATAAATCTGTTTACAAAGTGTTTGAGAGCTTTTTGAGTTTTCTCTCCAAGAACAAAGGCCAAAAATGTACATCCAATAGGCTTGTGGGTTAAGAGAGGTATTTATATACCTTTTAGAAAACCCTATTCAAAGTCAAAGAGAAAAATTCAAAGTCTTCAGAAGACCTAATGGACCATAAAGATGGAGTAGGAGGGTCGAGTATAGGTGAAAACGTCCAATGCGGCTCAAACTTAGGCTTGATGGTCGAGTTGTGGTATACTCAACTATGTGTAGGTTTAGTATAGGAGTCGAGTATAAATATTTGGATCTACTTCTTGTCCAAAATGATCCAAACATGCTTCTCTAAGTACCTAATATAAAATCATATGCCAAATTTGTGAAAACGCTAATGTTAATACTATATGAATCAAAGTGAAATGGATGGTAAATGAATCCTAAAACTCTTTGAAATACAGAAATATCAACTCTTTTAAACTTAGTATTTTCTTGCCCTTAAGTATAAAATACAAGAATAAGCAAGGAGAATAGGTTAAAACACTTGGAATATCTCACCTTAAACAAACAACTCATCAAACCAAAAATCATAATATACATATGCACCCCTATAACATTGGGAATACCACTATGTACTTACATCCAGTCTTAGCATCAAATCATAACTCCCTAATACCTATAAAATCATTAAGAACCAATATATGATTTCTCATTTCTAGTGGTGAGGGCTTCAAAACGTCATATCAATCAAAAACATGTGATTCAACATCCATGAACTTAACATGACTTTTCTCATTCAAGGTCTTTACCTTTTCTTGTTTTAATTTAGACTTGCACTGACCCATTTTTTGTGAGGATCCACAATTGCGAGATGTTTGTTTCTGGTGCAGCGCAAAGCGGTGGGAACATAAATGGATGATTGGAGAGGGGGATGAACGTGATAGATATATGGGATAGGTTTTCTCAATCTATCAAACATGCTTATTTGGTAGGGACCCTTCTCAATCTTTAGATCATAACGATCGGCGAACCGAGACTCTGCTACACAACTTTATGTGAAAATCATTGGACTAGACTTCTAGGAACAGAACTCCAAGTTCACATGACTAGCGTTTTTGTGAAAGAAGTCTCTCTTTTTCTTTCATTAAATGATGGCAGAAAAAAAATTCATTGATTGCAACATTTATAGCAGTCTCCTAACAGAAATCCTAAACCAAATGGGCCTTGAGCCTAATTAAAAAGATCCAAATGAGCTAATTAAGCATAATCTTAATTAATATAAATGGATCATATTAATGGGCCTTGTTTGAGTGACGTGATAAAACTGATAGATGAAGCCCATCAAGGCCTAAGGCAAACTTGCTTCAGGTCTTCTGTGATCAACAATGGTACCACGCTGCACCAGTTTCATTTTTGTTATTGGATCCACAAACATGAGAGAGTTTTTTCATGTCCTCTTCACTTCTCTCTTAATAAGACACGAAGGAAAATATGTAATGCATCTCAAGGCCCTAAGTTAGTAATTAAAAGGAAACAAAGCAGGCTCTTTCAATAACACAACACAAGCATAGGATTCTTAGGTGGACGACATACCCATAGATTTTCTAAAAAGAAAATCCACAAGTCAAGGATATCATAATGGTCACTAGCTACAAACCCAACAAGATTTTCATTCTAAGGAAGGTATTTCCAAATATATGAATATAGATTCATTATCTCTAAATGAAATGCAACTAGACTCAATCCTAAGTGAATGCAAAGTACATGAACACTTTGTGTTCTATGCCTTAAATGCTATGAACTTCATGCATACTCAAGTGTGAAAAAATTGAAACTAAGAATCCAATCAAACAGGGCTAGACAGCTCTTGAACTCTCCCTTAAACTTAAACTACACAATCCCTTTAAAAACCAGAGGAAGATCCTAGACCAACAAAACAATGAAGAATGATGCAATGGTATTTACAAAGAAGGGGTGAAGTTGCTACCTTACTCGAGATTAAAGGAGTAAGTGTACTAAACAATTGTACCTTGCGTGTATTCTTGTGCCTTCTGCACATCCTTGAAACCATGTTGATAGAGTGTAGGGGTCCTATCCTAAAACATTTAGCCAAAAACTACTATAACCAAGGCCCCTAGTCGAGTATGTAAAAAAAGTACAAATCATTCTAAGACATTCTCAATATGTAAAACCAGAAAGCTGAATCCAAAATAGCTTACTCAATCCTTAAAGGTCGAGTATGCAATTAGAGCTTGTTAGAGACTAACTAAAAATGGTATACTATAGATTAAACCATAAATTTGATTACAAAGTGTTTGAGAACCTTTTGAGTTTTCTCTCCAAAAACATAAGCTAAAAATTTGCATCCAACAAGTTTGTACGTTAAGAGGGATATTTATACCTCTTTTAGAAAACCCTAGTCAAAGTAAAAGAGAATACCTACCCGACCATGTAGGTCGAGTATAAGTGAGAATTTCAACTACGACTCAAACTCGGGCTTGATGGTCGAGTGGTGTGTACTCTACCTTGTGTAAGTCGAGTATAAATACTCGGGCTTCTTTAGATACCTAATAACAACTCCAATGCCAAATGTATGCAAATATTCATGCAAATGTCCTTAATCATGCATTGAAGCTAAAAGACCTATGAAATGATGCAAATACAATACAAATCAATGAAAAACTGATGATAAATTACTGCTAAAACTAACTAGTTGAAATGCACAATAGCATTATGATTCCTTATAGCCACAATAGCTCATTGGATGATTAGGTTCTTGTTGAGATGAATGAAAAGAACATGAAAGGGATTTAAAAATGAAATGAATAAATGGTTATGGTGTAGAGAAAAGAATAAATGGAACAGAAAAAGGAATGTGTAGCACCTATATCTTGGGGAAAGAAGTGCATGTAACTTTATTTTGAATAGTTAGAAAAATAGAATCCTACAAAGGAAAGAAAAGAAAAAGATAAAAGGGTAGAGGACTATCAAAGAAAATTGCTTGTGTTTAATTATTTTCAGTGTTTTCAAATAATGAGTGCTTTGTGCTTAATTGAATATCCATATGTAATTCCTTGAGTGTAAACAAAATAAAATGGTCGAAATTAGGAATATGCTTGATATTTGGGTTGGTTCAATGACTTTGGTATAATCCATATTTAGGATGGGTAGAATGAATGTTTTGACTTGCATACATACATTGTTTCCGTATTGACATGATTTTTCATAATGATTCACATTCAAATTTTGAGATATAGCCACCAAATAAGTTGTTGGACCCACCTTGCACTCATCTTAAGTACCATTTAGAGTTATTTATTTTTTTCAATTTGGGTTGACTGATAGTCCATAAGTAAGACTTTACATTGGTTATTGAATATTGAATGCAAAGTGTGATATTCATCCCTTTAGGTCCAATTCGAAAATATAAAATCCAACCCATTAAGCCCAATATGTAAATAAAATTCTAGGCATAGGCGGAGGATATATATGTTTTAGAATCTTCTGTTATTCATTTTCGACTTACGTTTAGCTGAAAGACGATTCAAAATTTATGATGATTTTCATAATAAAAAATTTGTAAACCAAATCCGTGAATGTCCATATTCAGAAATAGCGGTCAAAGGTGTTTGTTTCTCATATGTTTTGCAACCCAGACTTACTTCAGGTTTGAGATCTATGGAGATGCAATTTTGCCTTTCTGTGTTATGTTTCTGAAGTTCATTAGCTTAGAGTTAGATATACGATGTTGCTTATTATAATATAAGAAAAATTATATTATAAATGTTAACATGTTTAATGATTGTTGATTGATAATATAGTTAATTGGTTGTTATGAGTGTTTGAATGGTAAATATTAAGTAAAGAAATTGAATAAAGTATGTTAAAAAGAGTGTATGGAATCAAAACAACAAGATGTTGTCTTCCATAGGAATCTCGTTAAGTTGGATTATGTAATGATTGAAACAATTGGATGTTGTCTTTCATAGAAATGAGTTTATGGAAGGATGGAAGCTGATGTCATCCATATGAAAGAGTTTTGGAAGGCTCGAAGGTTATTGTCATTGTCTTCCTTAAGAAAGACAGTATAAGAGAAGTATTATATGAGACGGATATGGAAGCAAGTTGGTGACCACTCGAGGCTCCCCCTCGATGAAGGAGAAAGTGAGTTCTCCCGATACCACTAGAATACACAAAGGAGAGTGTGGATGCACCTTAACACTTTTTACTTTGGTACTTACTAGGGTACCAGCTTCATCCTTACAATGTAAAACTCATTGCATTTTTTGTTTTGTTTCTTTTTTAACTTGGATCTTTCTTTGACCTTTTATCACACAAGGGACTATGTAATTTAAGTTTGTGGAAAGGTTCTAGATGTGTTTGAATATCTTTTCTTTGTTTTCAGTTTCACATTTTTTATACTAGAGTCAGCATGCATAGCATTAAAGCCATATAAAAACCATAAAATTTTAAAAATTATTCACAATCATTCCAGAAAAAATGAGTGTTCATATATAGCTTCATTCACATAGGACTGATGCATTAGCATAGGCGGTTGTGACGATATAGCCTCATAAGCCTGCTGATTCATTTTCTGGTTCAGTGCCCAAGTTATTAGGTTTTTACTCATATTGAACCTGTTTGAAAGATAAGACTGATCCATGTTTCGAATGCTCAGTTTAATATCTTCTTGCCTTGGTTGAAGCATGTTGTGATTTGATGACATTCATTGTGGAGCGATGACCTCATATTAACTCATAATTATCATGTTTATGCACTACATTTGAACTCATGGATACACATACATACTTGGAATTCTCTTCAACTTTGTACCACCTTTGGTAGTCCAAGTAGTTGATTCCCATTTCTAGATCAGTTTCCCTACCCTTAGCCTAGCTTTTTTTCAAGACATGTTGTTTAGTGTTTGTGTGAGCCATATTTTCAGAATGATTTGGTAGAAATTATTAGGTTTGAGCCGATTGAAATGGTTTTTTATGTAGTTTAGGTTCACGTTTTCTAGACCACGTAGGATAATGTTGGGCAATCAACGTTCATGATGGGTTTACTTGTGTCTTGTGCTGGAAATAAAATCGATGAGAAAAAATGATTGAAAAGAAAAATGAATGGTTAAGGGAACTTTTAGGAGAGAAATAGAGCAGAAAAGAGAATTAGGTGATCTAGAAAACGGTTTGGCGTGAATGCAAAAGTTTGATTGGTTCTCAGTGTGAAAAGCGAAAAGAGTAAAAAACAGACGCAAATAAGACCCATATTCTTGTGTCTTTTGCACCCAATGAGCTGATCTTTATAGTTTGAATCTTTGATAAATGATGAGGCATAATATTATTGATCTTGTGTACATTCCATTCTTTCCCATCTTTAGTAATGATATTTGAAACTCTGTGTGATGCTGAATTTATAGGTGGAGGTCCTAGTGGTTGAAATCTATTCGCCGTGGAGAGCCAACCATCCTCCCATAAACGTATACATATACTGTTTGGCATTGCCTAGAATAATTATTTGATCATTAGATCTCTTGCTATGAGGATCTTTCTCCAACCATGAGATGCACTTTCTCCTGCTTCCATAGTAAAAAAAAATCGCAATCTTTGCAGTATGTCCCAGATAAAGAGAGTGCTAGTAATGAATGTGGATTATCCAAGAGTTTCCAAGCTAATTTAAATAGCATGGCTTCATTAAAAGCTCTAACAATTCTAAACCCAAGTCCTCCTTTTCTTTTATGTCTTGATAGCTTTCTTCATGATATCCACGTTATCCGCTGCTTTGGTGGCATTTGTTCCACTAGAGTCGAGTCATGGCACACTATATGTGGTTGCAAATAGATATTGGTAGCTTGAAACACGACATAGCATAGGTAAGTAAGCTTGCTAGTACACTTTGTATCAGAACTGGCTTAGAGGGCAAGCAGGTGAAGCAACCGCTTGGGGTATCCATTTTTTAGGGGCATATATTTTCTACAATTTTTTTTAGTTATATATATGTATATATTTATTAATATGGATAAATTTTAGTTTGTACGTCTCCTTAAGTAAGAATAATATTAGTTGGGTTATTTTAGATAAAATAATTGTTAGAGGATTTCTTAATAATTGCTAAATCTTATGTTAGAAAACAATTCAATTAAACCTATAGAATTCAACTCCTTTTTTGAGTTCATTCAACAAATTCATCAATTATCAACTGATCATTATATTCAAGTTTTCGTAAAAAATGATGAGGGTAACAAGTCGGTTGAATAGGACAGGGATACGACAATGGTGATGTGAGAGGACAGGGATACGACAATGGATCCAATATGAAAGGAAAGAACAAGGGAGTTCAAAAGAGGTTGTTAGAAACTAATCCAAGGGCATTCTTCACACCATGTGGTTGTCACAGTCTTAATCATGTGCTATGTGATATAGCATTTTCTTCCATAAAAACTGTATCTTTTTTCGGAATCGTTCAAAGGATATATTGCTTATTTTCTTCATCAACAAATAAGTGGGACATATTGACAGAGATTGTTAAAGAACTAACCCTTAAATCTTTGTCTCAGACACGATGGGAAAGTCATGTTGAAAGTGTTAGAGCAATAAGGTTTCAAGTCTTAGAAATCAGAGAAGGATTACTTTACTTGGCTGAAAGTAGTGACGACCCAAGAACATGAAGTAATGGTGAATCCCTTGCTCTAAATGAAACACATGGAATTAGAGGTTTTGAGTTCTTGTTTGGTATGGTTATTTGGTATGACCTTCTTTTTGTTGTCAATATAGTAAGCAAGTGCCTGCAATCAGAAAACATTGATATAGATGTTGTTATTCACCACCTGAAAGGGCTTGTGTCATATTTCAAAACTATCGGGAGACTTGTTTTGAGGAAGCAAAGGCTAAGGCTAAGAAAATTGAAGCTGATATGGAGATTGAAGCTGAATTTCCTGTGAAAAAAGCGTATTGTTAAAGGAAAAAACACTATGATGAAGACAAGAGATTATTGATAAAAATGTGTTCTTATCACCGCTTCAAGATTGATTACTTCAACACAATCATGGATCAAGCTCTAGTTTCTTTGGAATCCAAGTTTGAACAATTCCAAAAGTATGAACAAACTTTTGGGTTTTTGTTTGATTTAAAAAGACTATCAGCCGCAAGTGAAGACAATTTGAAGGCATCATGTTTGAACTTGGAAGCTTTTTTAAAGAATGGTACGCATTCAGACATTATTTGTGATGATTTGTTTATTGAATTAAAGATTCTCCGAGAATCTTTACCAATGGAAGTTCAGAAGCCTATTGAAGTGCTTGATTTTTTGAAAAAGATGGAGGATTGTTATCAGAACACTGAAGTTGCTTATCGCATATTATTGACTATTCCGGTATCGGACGCCACAACTAAAAGAAGTTTTTCAAAGTTGAAGCTGATAAAAAAGTATTTGCGGTCTATCATGTCACAAGAGAGATTGAATGGGTTGGCTTAGTTGTTGATTGAAACAACTATGGTTGAAAAACTTGACTACTCAACTTTAATGACTGATTTTGCAGGAAAGAATGCAAAATAGTTGTATTTCAATAAAAAAAATTAAACTTTTTTCTTTCTATAAACAGTTTATGAAGTTGTATTATCTAATTTTAATATATGTTTTTTATATCATTTTTAAATTTTAATAAAAGGGCATAACTTTTTTATTCGCTTAGGGTGATCCAAATCATTCATCCGGCACTGCTCTGTATCATTGTTAGCTTGCGAGTCATTGATAGAAATTTTTAGGACAATCAATCAGTTTTCTGCTTGATTATTTCAATGATGTATGCAAAGAGGTCTCTCTTGGATCTATCAAAGTGTTTTGGCAAACCTAAATACTTACCAACACCTCCTTATTTTGATATTCCTAGGTCTGATTTGGTTCTCTCTTTTAATTATTTTAAGGTGACTCTGGAAAGCTTTATAGCTGATTTTCGTGAATGAATGTATTGACATAAGGTATCTTCATATTTATGCAAGATATGTTTCAATGTTGAGATGCTCTTTGGACTGGAATTGAAAAAAAAAATTATTGTGTGCGAAAAGTTAGTTATTTATCTTTAGGCTGTTCATTGCGATTTGTAGATCTTGTAACTTATTTTCTCATTGTGCACTTGGCATAATCCGGATAAAACCTCTCCATATAGTATAAAGATATATGGGGAGAGGAACTGAGGTTACTTTGGTGAATTTCCAATGCAGAGGAAGATCTTCCCTCTTGGCGAATTCTTGTAAAAAATAATTTAATATAGGTTACAGGAATTCCGAACTTGTAGAATTCAATACTTAAGAATGAAGAAACTGTGATTTATTGATACAACGAATCAAACCACGCAAGGAGCTAAAGTTCAGAAACACTCAAAAAGAAAAACATGAAGCTTTAGAGAAAATTAAGAAGTTAAACAAGAGAATTGTTAAACTTGAATAATAAAAGATGCAGAGGCTTGCCTTTCTATTTTTGTCTTCAAATAATAATTGATTGATTTTATCACAAAGTTTCATGTGCAAGTCACGCTCTTCATTTGTAATCTTTGTAACGATGCTAATCATGTAACAAATGTCCCATGGTTTGAAGAACCTTGACCTCAAGGTTCAAAAGATGGAAACTTTTTTTGTAGATCAAAATAGTACTCACAAGTTGCTTCAAAGTCATCTAAGTATGCTCATTTAACCAAGACCATGGTAGATGTTCGTCTGTGACCCTGGATCATTTTCCTCTCAAGTATCTTCTCTGGTTCCTTAATAAAGACATCGACAACAGAGTGTAGTAATGTAGAAGAAGTGGAAACATTACCAACAAGGACTTTTAATTGAAAAAATGAAATACAGGATGAATCTTAAATGCAAAAAAAAAAAAAAAAAAAAAAAAAGAGGAGGAGAAAAGAGAGAGACTCTCTCAACAACAACAACGGAGGAGGAGGAAAAGAGAGAGATTCATAAAATGTTGGAACGTTGCCAGGGCATTAGTTAAACTGAAGGCTATTTTGTGTATAAATTGTGGATGCATTCTAACTTGATGATAACCAGCCCGAAAATCGATCTTAGAGAACCAACACACACCACCTAATTCATCCACAAGATCTTCAATGAAAGGAATAGGAAAACAATTTTTGATAGTCAATTCATTCACACCGCGATAGTCTGTACACAATCTCCAACTGCCTTCTTTTTTCTTCACGAGAACCACATGTGAAGCAAACGGACTACAACTAGCTTGAATTTATCAATAAACTAACATCTCTTCTACCATCTTCTCAGTCTCATTCTTATGATAAATAGCATTATGATAAGGTCGTTGATTCATCGAAGTGGCGCCTTCGATCAAGGAAATTTTGTGATCATGGACGCCACAAGATGGAGGCAACTCCATAGGCTCTTCAATTACCTCCTGAAACTTAGTGTTCATGTCTCTCATAGCTGGGTTCTTCTGTTGTTCAGTTTCAGTTGCTGCAATAGCAAACAACATTATGTTGCAATTAACAGACTTTTCTTGCGCATAAACAATTTGATACAGATCCTCCTCCTCACTTTTCTTTGTGCATTTTAGTAACTTTACTTCCTTCATAGACCCTTTTTATGACAATGTAGCACCACTTGTTTCCCATCTAAATTAAATTGCATCTGACTTGCAAAGTTCCAACCAATTTCTCCAATAGTGCACAACCATTAAACTCCCATAACAACGTCACAACCTCCTAAGGGAATCAACACTTGAAGTTACAAATTTTCCCTTGAATTGGCAACTTACTTCCATCAGCTATGTTTGTTGTTGCTCCTTTCATCGAGATGATGTCACAACGTAACGTTTCTGCCACTTTTGGATCAATAAAATTGTGAGTAGAACGAGAGTCAATTAACACAAATAATAACTTTTCGCCGTGAACTCCTTTGACTTTCATAGTTCAAAAATCCATAATTCTGATGGTGGAACTAACCAAAATCTTTTGTTCTTCAATTAATTGCTCTGCTGGTTCTGAACTTTTGCTTTCAGTTTTGGTCTCTTCCACATCAGATTCATCATCGCCCATCTAAGCTTTGAAAAATTATGTCTTTTTGTGAACAAGATAGTGGTCTGGTGTGGACTTCTCATCATAGAAATAGCAAATTTCTTTAGCGTGTCGTTCACTCCTAAATTCTGCAGGCAATGTTGGCAAGAATTTGCAACATTCTCCTTCCCTTTTCATAGAGCAGAAGAAACTCTCAGACTTTACTCCTTGATCTTTCCTATAACTCACAAGTGTTTTCCCATGTCCGGGTTGAGATGAATTCCTTCAACTAGAACAAGATTGAGATGCTCGTGAAGGAGGAGTAGCTTGTTAAAACAAGCGTCCCAACGTGAGACATATTCGTACAGCTTGAGGTTGAAACATCCTGACATGCATATGTGTATCATTAATAAGACGATCCTACTTTGGGTTAGGAGGATCCAGGAACGAGATCAAGTGATTGCAGCCACATTAGATCAGAAGGGAATCCGAAGAGAAAGATCTTGGATGTTGTTGACAAGAAAAACCATGGAAGTGCTCCGATTCGAATGAGAGCTTACCAGCGGATAGATGAAGAGTCGAGGAGTCTTGTGGTTAGTTTTGAGTGAATTCCGACGAGTGATGATGAAGATACGAAGGCAAATATTAACAGAAAATCTGACAGATTCGTGGATTGAATTGAACTATCAAGATTGGTGAGAAAGCTCTTCATCTTCAATCTTGTAAACCATTCGGATATAACACACCAAATAGATAACAAGTTCGAGGATGTTACGCCTCAGAGATCAAACAAGTTTGAAAGGGGTTTTTTGATTAAAATGTTTGATGAGGAAGACAAGCTAGGGTTCTTAGTACTTATAGGATACCCAACCACGAAATGGGCCTTTGAAATGAGTGGACCTAAAGTACAAATGCCCAAAAATTAAAAAAAAAAGACTAGAAGAAGTCCACTTAAAGCCTTAGTCGAAAATAGTCTTCCCTTTCCCTTTCTAAGAATGTTGTTAATGAGGCAGATGTAGAGTGTGTATTGACAAGCCTCATTAAAAACCTTGGTCTAGAAAACCCATTGGGATAAAACTAGACACAAGGAAAAGAGTGCAAGAATACACACCTCTCATTGACAACCCTTAGTCGGCTTGAATCAAAACCAATCTGGTTTGATTAGCCTTTTGACTAAGGTTACCCTTGGCTTGTATTAGCAATGTGCCAACAGCTTGTTCGAGTAGTCTAGCCTTCAATCAAATAATAGGTCCAATCAGCACATCAAAAGCTTGTTGATCTCCTTCAGCTCTGAGGTCCATAGTATCTTCTTGTCCCGGTGCTTGTTGGTGGTACATGATCATATCCTCCCCTCCCTCTTGAAAAGGATTTGACCTCAAATCCAGATCATCTACAACAAAAGGAGCCAAGTCAGCAACATTAAAACTACTACTCACTGTATACTTACCTTGGAGATCCAATTGATAGGCATTGTTGTTGATCTTCTTAACGATCTTGAAAGGACCATCCACTCTAGGCATCAACTTCAATTTTCTCTCATTTGGAGACCTATATTTCCTTAGGTGAATCCAAACAATATCACCTTCCTTGGAAAGCACCTCCTTGCGGCTTTTGTTAGCTTGCTCAACATATTTCTTTGTTTTCTCCTCTACGTTGGTTCTGGCTTGCTCATGAAGCTTCTTGACAAATTCAGCTTTCTTCTGTCCATGCATGCTAAGTCTCTCACTCAAAGGTAAAGGCATTAGATTCAAAGGAGAGATGGGATTAAACCCATAAACAAGTTGAAATGGAGAAAACTTAGAGGCTGAATGCACAAAATGATATATGCAAACTCAACATGTGGCAAACAATCCTCCCAAATCTTAAGGTTTCGCTTAAGTAGACAAGGTTCTATTAACTACTTCAGTTTGACCATCTGTTTGGGGATGAAAAGTAGTAGAGAACATCAGTTTGGTATCTAGCTTAGACCAACTAAGAAACTTTGCATCACGATCTGAAACTATAGTCTTACGCATACCATGTAATCGGACTATCTCTCTAAAGAAAAAGCTAGCAATATTAACAACATCATCAGTCTTGTGACATGGACAATAATGTGCCATTTTAGAGAAACGGTCTAGTACAACAAAGATTAAAACTTGTCCATGTCTAGTCCTAGGCAATCCCACAACAAAATCCATAGAAATATCATGCCAAGGATGCAAAGGAATAGGGAAAGGAGTATACAGACCGTGAGGTTGTGCCTTGGCCTTAGCCATTTTACATGTTGGACACCTAGCACAATACCTTTCGACATCACGTCTCATATGTGGTCAATGGAACTGTTCTCGCATGACCTGCATTGTGTTAGCCACTCCAAAATGTCCCATTAATCCTCCATCATTAGCTTCCTTAACAAAAAAATCTCTCAAAGAAGAGTTAGGCACACACAAGCGATAATCATAGAACAAAAAACCCTCGTGCCTATAGTATTTGCCAAATGCAAACTTCTCACATGTAGCAAAAGTCTCTTTAAAGTCGGAATCATTAGCATAGAGAGACTTGATGTGTTAAAAACCCAGCAACTTAACCTCAAGAGTAGTAAGTAAGGTGTACCTTCTGGATAATGCATCAGGGACAACATTTTCTTTACCTTTCTTGTACTTGATGACATAAGGAAATGTCTCAATGAACTCGACCAACTTAGCATGTCTCTTGTTAAGTTTCTGTTGGCCTTTAAGATGCGTCAAGGACTCATGATCAGTGTGTATTACATACTTTTTAGGCCAAAGATAGTGCTGCCATGTTTGTAGAGACCCCACAAGAGCATATAGCTCCTATTAGTCGAGTCAATTTACCCTAGAAGACGCTTATTTTAGAAGCAAAGGATGAAGGGTTTTAGGGCAACATAGCCGTTTGGAAAAAAAGACAAAATAGATTGTTCCAAAATATGGTTCCAATTCTATTTTTTCTTTTTCCTATTTTCCCTTTTCCTATTTTTCCTTTTTCTACTTTGTCTTTTCTCTCTTATATCTCCTTCTCTATAAACACATTGTAAGATGTTTTCATAAGTAAGATGAAGAGAAGAGTCTTCTCTAATATTTTCCCTTAATTTTCTCTTTATTTTTCACAAGTATAGTTTATCTTTGGTGTTAATTCTAACAGCTCCTTGTCATATGCTGGATAGTTGAGAGTGTCTCCTCCAAGCTTCTCACTGAAATATGCTATAGGTCTTTTCTCCTGCATAAGAACAGCCTTGATACCTACACCTGAAGCATCACACTCAATTTCAAATGTCTTAGTAAAATCTGGAAGAGATAAAATAGGAGCATGAGTAAGCGTCTCTTTTAAACCTGAAAGGCTTCCTCTTGTGGAGAGTCCCATCTAAATCCCACATCCTTTTTGATTTCTTTAGTTATAGGTGCAGCCAAGGTGCTAAAGTTATTCATAAACCACCTATAGAACCCAGCTAGTCCATGGAAACTGCGGACTTCACTAAATTATTTAGGACTCGGCCATTCCTTGATAGCTTTGATCTTCTCTTCATCCACTCTAACTCCATTTGCACTCACAGCAAAACCTAGAAAGACAAGGTTATCCGTTCCAAAGGTACGTTTCTTTAAGTTAGCATAGAGTTTTTCTTTCCTAAGAACATCTAAGACCATCTTAAGGTGTGCTACATATTCTTTTAGACTCTTGCTAAACACCAGAATGTCATGAAAGTATACCATTACAAAAATTCATATAAATGCTCTTAATATATGATTCATTAACCTCATGAATGTGCTAGGAGCATTGGTAAGACCAAATGGCATAACTAACCACTCATATAGACCTTGTTTCGTTTTAAATGCAGATTTCCACTCATCACCTTCTTTCATTATAATCTTGTGATAACCACTATTTAGATCAACCTTAGATCCATGCAACTCATCTAACATGTCGTCTAGCCTAGGAATGGGATGTCGATACTTCACCATAATTTTGTTAATAGCACGGCAGTCTACACACATCCTCCAGCTATTATCCTTTTTGGGTACAAGGATGACCGATACAACACATGGGCTCATGTCACTTGCCTTTCGTGTTCACCATAATGAGTCCCTTCTCCAGTAGCTCTGTCACTTGCCTTTCGTGTTCTTTGGTTTCTACTTGATTAGTTCTATATGCCGGTCTGTTAGGTAATGATGCACCTGGTACAAAATCAATTTGGTGCTCAATCCCACGGATTGGTGGAAGACCTTCAGGATTCTCCTATGGAAACACATCTTCATAGCTCCGCAAAAGATTAACAATACTACTCAGAAGCTCCGGTTCTAATTCAGCCACTGTTAGTAAATTCTCTTTAATCAATGCTAAAGCATTAGGTGTAGTACTCCCTTTAGTTTGTGCTTTAGTGGACTGAGTAGTGGTTGATTCATCCTTGTGTCTCATCATGATCTAGTCTAAGTATAACTCATGTGGAGACATTTGTAAAAAAGTAGTCTTCTTGCCATTGATCTCAAAGCTATGGTTGTTTGTGAAGCCATCATGAACAACATGGCGATCAGATTGTCAAGGACGTCCAAGCAAAACGTGACAAGCTTTTATAGGTAATAATACATCACATAGAATCTCATCTTGATACTTTCCAATGCTGATAGGTACTCGAACTTGCTTCTTTACTTGCAATTCTCCTTCTTCACTCAACCATTGCAGCTTATATGGTCGAGGGTGTATCAGCTCCTTTAGATTGAGTTTCTGGACCATAGTTGTGCTAGTAACACTGGTACAGCTTCCTCCATCGATGATTATACTGCAGATTTTATACTTTACCATGCAACGTGTGTGAAACAAGTTCTCTCATTATACTTATTCAGAATCCTTATCCTTGAAAAAAACACTAAGAGCTCTCATAGTGGCTAGAAGTAGTAATTCACCTTTAGCGTCTGATGCTTTTTTTGACTTTTCATCCTCAGATTCAAACTCCCCATCAGCCCTTAACATGATAATTCGGTAGTTAGGGCATTCATTAGCGTAGTGTCCCAATCCATGGCTCTTGAAACACTTTAGATCTCTTGCTCAGGTATTGGTCTTCATTGGTGCTTTTGAGTCATTTGATCCGCTTGGCTTGAGCTCTTTAGAAACAGAAGGTTTGTCTTCATCTTTAATGTTGGGTTTGAAATCCTTTTGGAAACCAGTACCTGAATCCTTAGCATAACTCATTCTGTTGCCGTTGTAATTCGATCGAGTACCCTTACACTTAAACTGTTTCTCATACATGACAGCCTTATGTAGCAGTTCTTCTAGGTTCAAGTAGTCACACACCTCTAGAAGATCAATAAGATCTCTATTAAGTCCTCCTAAAAACCAAGACATAGTAGCTTTACTACTTTCTTGGATATCAGCTCGTAACATCAAAGTTTCCAGCTCTTGATAATACTCATCCACAGTCTTACTGCCTTGACTTAAGTAGCTTAGCCTGGTGTGAAGCTCTTGATTGTAGTGGTTTGGCACAAATCTCTTGCGGAGAAACTGTTTCATTCTCCTCCAACTTCGAATAGGAAGCTCACCATTTTTTCTCATGGTTGTTACAAGTTGATCCCATCAACTTAGAGCATAGTAATAGACTTCAGTGACAGCATAACGAACATTGCTCTCCTCGGTATAGTACTGACACTCAAACACTAGCTCAATCTACTTCTCCCACTCTAGGTAAGCACTGGGATCACTTTTACCATGGAAAGCTGGTATCTTAAGCTTCAGACCATAAGAAGCATTGTTTTGCTGCGGTGGTACTTCTTTTCTTACACACCTCCTCATGTGAAATATCTGAATAGAACGATCACTGCCATAATAATATGTAGCTTCTTCGTCTTGACTTAAGTGTTCTCGTTCGTTTGCTGGTGGCGGAGGTCGCATACTGTTTCCACGATTGTTATTACCCTCACGTTCAGATCCACTAGGTTCCTTAGCTGCAGAGTGAGTTGATTGTGTCTCCTTTCGAAAAGCATCAACCTCAGTATCAATAATTTTGCTCATCTGAGCCGTGATAGCTTCAATGAAGAGCTTATCATAACGAGCATTACTAGACTCTGGGTCCTTTGTTTCTCCATGTTCCTGCAAGAGAATCAAAGAGACAAGCGAGTAATCCAATCCCAAAACATCTATAAACACTCAAAGAACCAGATTTACAATTCCGAGACCTAAAATACCAAAAGACAATTTTGTTTTTCCAAATCCGCAACAAGTATTCGAATCTAAAAGAGAATATAGAGTTTTTGATGCAACATGACTTCATTTTGGCTCTGATACCACTTAATATGATCCTACTGTGGCTTAGAAGGATCCATGAATGAGATCAAGTGATTGCAGCCACTTTAGATCACAAGGGAATCGGAAGAGACAAATCTCGGATGTTGTTGACGAGAAAAACCACAGAAGTACTAATATTCAAATGAAACTTAGCACCAGATAGATGAAGAGTCGAGTAGTCTTGTGATTAGTTTTGACCGAATTCTGACGAGTGATGATAAAGATACAAAGGCAAATATGAACAGAGAATCTGACAAATTCCTGGATTGAATTGAACTATCAAGAGTGGTGAGAAAGCTTTTGATCTTCAATCTTGTAAACCATTCAGATATAACACACCAAATAGATAAAAAGTTAGAGGATTTTATGCCTCAGAGATCAAACAAGTTTGAAAGGGTTTTTTGATTAAAATGTTTGATGAGGAAGACAAGCTAGGGTTCTTAGTACTAATAGGATACACAGCCACGAAATGGGCCTGTGAAATGAGTTGGCCTAAAGTAAAAATGCCCAAAAATTAAAACAAAAGACTAGAAGAAGTCCACTTAAAGCCTTAGTCGAAAATAGTCTTCCCTTTCCCTTTCTAATCATGTTGTCAATGAAGCAGATGTAGAGTGTGTACTGACAAGCCTCATTAAAAACCTTGGTCTAGAAAACCCATTGGGATAAAACTAGACAAAATGAAAAGAGTGCAAGAATACACACCTGTCATTGACAACCCTTAGTCGGCTTGAATCAAAAGCAGTGTGGTTTGATTAGCCTTATGACTAAGGTTGCTCTCGACTTGTATTAGCAATGTGCCAACAACTTGTTCGAGTAGTGTAGCCTAGATTGACTAATAAGTCCAATCGGCATATTCAAAGCTTGTTGAACTCCTTCAGCTCCGAGCTCCATAGTATCTTCTTTTCCCGGTGCTTGTTGGTGGTCCATGATCATATCAATTACAAAGACCATTCAAGTAAATACTCATCAAATATTGCTCAGAAAAATTAACCTACAACTTATTGACATCAAACTTATTGTGATAATCAAAAATTCCATAGTTTCGTGAAAATTCCATAGTTCCATAATCAAATATTATAAGCATTTGAATTGCTCGAAACATCAGAACCAACATTGGACTGTATAAAACTATGATGCCAAGTCCCATCTTCTCCAAAAAAGTGAATAGAAGCTAGTCCAACTTTCAGATTTTCTGGTGTTTGGTCCACCTCAAAATATTCTTACAACTTGCTCCCTTT